>ARYC01003300.1:0-56830 GCA_000711775.1 Oxytricha trifallax | reverse complement strand
GAATAATGTCTGGATCTGGAATTGTTCCGTCGAAGATTCCAAGGCCAAACTCGAAATCGATATTTCCTAAGTTATGGAGGAAAACTTCGACCTAAGCATAGCATACCTTTGATAGTAGGGAGCAGAGCATTGCTGCCACCCCTGTCAAGTGCAGCGATAAATATAGGAATACTCAGCTGTCACCTATCTTGGAAGCCCCAGAGGGCAGTGCTTAATACTCATCTCTGCAGAAGCACTTCAACGCGTTCAGAATATGGAGCTCTTCCAAGAAGCCTGTAAGTCAACCATAAACCCTTCTGAAATCGGCTTCCACTCTTACTCCATTAGTTCAGAACCTAGCCAGCCTCAGGCTGCAATCAAGTAAGCGTAAGGGTAGTGAGATGATCAATGTAACAGGCCATGAAGCTAGATAGGTATTACACCTAGACGCTTGCAGCTGTCAAGCAGGGCAGAGAGCAGCAGTATAGTCACAGTGAAGGAATAGGAAGGTAAGCTATAGTTTCATGGTTTTATACTACTTTAGTTTATACCAAGCTAAGTATACCCAACTAGAGAAACGACTAAGCACCCAGAGCAGACTCTGGTAACATCGATGCATAACCATCATTACATTATACTCCCATTGCAGTAGTCAAACAGCAAGTCAGCTAAAGGTTGGGGACTTATGGCACTATGGCTAGAAATCTCTCTATAACCAAGGAAAAAACTAAGAGGTAGCAGTTCTCGATGAGTTTCATAGCAGCCATCACCAAGGACCAGCTGATCTCTAGCCAAATCATTGAGGGGGCCTTCGATGCTGTGCTGTTCGAGAACTTCCTCTATCACACCCTGCGCAAGCTGCGCACAGACAAGGATCTCGCCCAGAAGAAGATCGTGCTGCTCATGGACAACGCAGTCATTCACAAGTATTCAGAGGTGCTGGAGACTGCTAGGAAGTTCAAGGTGACTGTCCTCTTCAATGCAGAGTACTCACCCTGGCTTAACCCCATCGAGCAGTTGTTCTCCTACATCAAGAGGCACCTCCGCTAGGAGCAAGCAGACAGCAAGTAAGTATTTTGGGCCTAACTTTTCATAGGATCCACCTGGTGAAGCGGCTTTCGCAGATTCTGAAGGCAATGACCAAGACAGATGTCAACAAGCTCTGGGCTTTCAGTGTGAAGCAGTGGTGCAGCACCATCAAGCATGGATTTGTGTGAAGTTGAGCTGGAAGACGATGAGTTAGGGTGTAAGAGCTATTGAAGTCAACAATACATACTGAAACAGCAGTTCAAATCGTTTAATTGCTTTGATTAAAAGCCCCTTATTACATATCACACTTTTAAGTTTTAATTTTAACTAATCAAACCAAAAATCCAAAAACCTCTCTCATTTTCGCTCATTCATATAGTCATTTTGGCTCCTCCTCCACTAAAAGTGTCGAAATTGGTGCTCAAACAGTCGAGCAGGACTTGAAAGTTGCTGAGCTGGGGGTTTTTAAACATGGATAATACGATCGGGTCCTAAATTTCAACTGGCAATCATCAAGCAACGAGATAATGATCATTTGTGGAGATTGCACTCTAAATCATGAGAATTTGGTCATAGATTTCAATGACTGCCAATCATTTTATAAGTTGGACAGTAAAAACTACTAATAGTTACCAAGATAAGAATTTAGTCAACAAATTTGAGAATTCTGTTATTTGATCTAGCAGTACTGCTTTAAATTCTCAAAATCAACAAATACTTACTATAAGTGTTAAAATACAAACGAAATGTAAAGTTGGTTAAAATTAATTTAATAAAATGAATTTTTGATTAATTTATACAATTTCCTATTTTTATCCTATTTTAGCAATAATTGATACTTTTTATGTGGGCAGGGATGATAAATATATCAATAATGTCAAAAATTGATCATGCACCGACTTTGGGATTTTGATGTTTTTGAGAAAAAATTTTGCACCGACTTAGGATTTTGAAAAAACTTTTGCACCGACTTAGACCCCCCCCCCCAATTTAACAACTAGCTTTCTTGTGTCTCTGTTGTTGACTAGGAATTCTTTTTCTGCTAACATTGTGAAAACAGGGTATTTGAAACTAAATGAAAAACATGAAATCATATAAAAATTACTCTTGAGCGTTTAATGGCATATCCTTGAAGTATTCTACCATTAAAATAATTTTAAATAAAGCTATTGCTTTATAAGTATGTTGCAAGAAAATAAGAAATAAAATATTCGAGAATTCAAGTTGATATAATCTTTGAATACTTTACCACTATTATAAAGAAACTTTTTATTTAGTTATTTTCATAAGAATTAAGATCAATCAAAAAGACTTTATTCATACTCTAATGATTTTTCTTCCCGTGATTGGATCTGTAACATACAAATCTGATGGCAAAATAGTTTAATTTTGAGATCTTTTATGTTAAGGTTCGTCTGAATATCCCTCGAATGTATAACTTCTTTTATTTTAATCATAAACCTACCCAGTTATAATATCCACTCTCTAATTGTAATTCTTGTAAGTTGGCTATTCTTTCATCAATTATTTTTGAGGGTGTTAGAATTAACTCATTGCTGCAGACTTGTAAATGGTTCTATCATCTCCAAGCTGAAATAAAAAAATGAGTTATTATAAAAAACTTACAGAGTAATTAGTAGCACTTAGCATAGCTTTATCTTTTAAAGGTCTAGCAGGTTGAAATCTAAATGAAAATATAAAATTAAAGTGTAAAATTTACTGAGGAGGTGCTTATTAAAAGTTTGATTTCGTGTTTGAAACATAGTCAATTTTATCAGTGCCAAAGCAAATCTAGTTGCCTGTTCTCTAACAACTTGTAACTCTTTCAAATGCTTTGTCAGATGTCTATGGAAAATCATAAATAAAATATTCTCATGAAATAATCTCACTTTGAAATCAGCTTTTGCTTGAGACTCCCATCCACCATACCATTCTGGCTTCCCAAGTTCATATTAAGTTGTGATATTCTTAATTGTCGATTCATTTGCACATTTGCCCTTGGGACGATCACGATTTTCTGTTAATTTAGAGAACATATTTTGCTTAATTTATGAATAATCTTTTAATCAATTATAATTTATAACTACAAATAAATAAAATATGGAAGAGAACGTCAACTTTGATAACGAAGTCCTTGCTTACCTTACAGTTAGAAAGGTAACTTATTTGCATTAAATAAAACATTTCATTTCATAGGACTAACTAATCGATAGTCACAAGCACTATACTGGCAGCCACCCAGAAATCAGAGAAGTACTGAACGATTTCTTATCCTCAGTCCTCCTTCACAAACCAGTAAGATATGATTTTCAAAACTGATAAAATAAATCCTAACTTCTATGTGTTTATAGAATGATGTGTTTGTTTTTGCAAAAGAATACTTCCATCCCTTTAATCCCACTCCATTGAAATATAAGCCATTAATCGTGGTGGGACCATCAGGAGTCGGAAAAGGCACTCTGGTCTAAGTGATTTTGAAGAAATATGGAGGACTTTTTGAACAAAAGATTTCTTACACAACTAGAGCTAAGAAATCATTTGAGAAATCAGAGGGGCAATACTATTTTATCACAAAAGAAGAGTTCATGAGGGTAAGTCGATCGATTAATCTTTTTACAAAAAAACCATATAGAGAGTTGAAAGAAACGAATTCGTTGAGTGGTGCAACGTTCATGGAAATTTATATGGAACCACTTATGCTGAACTAGATAGAGTGAAACAAAAGGGCAAGATTCCCATTATCGAAGTCGATGTCCAGGGAGCGATTAAGATTAATGAAAGAGCCATCGAGGGCAACTTCCTCTTTATAAATTACACAACTCAAAACTTTATAGAACATTTTTAATTATATCTATCCACCTTCATTCGATGAACTAAGAAGAAGACTTGGAACTAGAACAGAGACAGAAGAGGAGTTTAAGCTCAGAATCTAAAATGCCATTAAAGAGATAGAAATGGCTAACAATTCAGTTCTATTCACAAACAGACTTGTAAATGATGGCCTTGATCAGGCTATCGATCAATTCTACACTTTAATAGAAGCACTTTACTTCCAGGAACTCAAAAACCTCAAAGAACAACAAAGTTAACAACAGTGAGGAAATTTAGAAAGTGATTTAGATGAGATAAGCTGACTTAATAATTTACTTAATTTTAAAATTAGTTAGAAATTTATAAACGATAATGATATAGTTTTTAAATTAATTAAATTTCAAATTATTCTTTAAATAAACAGCTAAAGAAAATGAATGAAAGTAATTCTAATTAAATGAGACTATCTCAAAGTTATTTTTCTGCCTTAGCCAGAGGTGGCTTGTCTGCCGCAATTTCCCACTCAGCAACCAATAGGTAAGTTACTTCTCAATATATAATGATAATGTAGTTAAAGCCCAAGAGGTAGAGCAGGCAGTTTAGGGAAATCTTAAAACTTCAATAATTTACATTAAACATAAACATCGTAAGAATTAAGGCCATTCTTATATTTATCAATTCCTATAGTCAAGTGCTCAGTGAAAATGTAAACTTAAACAATTTGAATAATCAGCAGTTAAGTTCTAATAATTAATAAGTAAGATAGACAAGTTCACAAGGGAAGGTACTTATCTAATCAGATCCCAGTTCCAGTAAATACTATGGAGCTGACTTAAATGGCCAATCTATGAAGAAAATTAATAAGTAGCTATTTCCTGTGGAAAGCATTAGAGAAAATAATTTCATGTCTCAGTAGCAAATATTGTAAGTTCACAGTTAACATATATAATATAATAATATAATGATTTTAGAAATCAGAAGAGACTTCAGTGTTTGATGAGCGGTAATGATTTATAGCCATTAGAAGAAGAAATTAGTAAGGAAGATGATGACTCTATCATAGTAAGAGTTGACATATAGAAGCCACCTCCAAGAAGTTAAAATCAAAATAACGCAAATTCAGCCAGATAGGGCAACAATAATGGTTCAAGACATAGAAAGAAGAGCTCTAATAAATCTAATCCTTACTTTCCATAAATTTTATAATTATTGTAAATACTTTTTTTTCCACCATAAGCATCTGGAAATCCTTCCTTTACTAATCAATAGAGTTCAAGATATAATCAGGAAAAGCATCCCTAGCCTTAAAATATTCATAAATAATCTTCAGACAGCTTATAGAAACTCTCTCAAGAAATGGACCATGTCGCAGTGATGTCTAATGGTGGCTCAACCCATAGTCTTTTAAAAGGAAATTCTCTTAAAACTTGCTCTTCCTATGTTTCTGGCGATTTTAATTACAATTCTCAGATGGAAGAAGCTCTAATGTTGGATTATTTAAAACTGAACGAGGATGAAAACGTAGCACCAAAAATATTCGACCCATAATTTTAGCAGTCTTATGAGAATACAGCTCAAAAACTTTAAGTACAGATGATTAATACAAGTAGTGGAAGTGCTACTGTACCTACCACCTAGGATAATACTCTGAGTTATCATAACAGTCAAAATACGAGCAAAGATTAGTTTATAATAAATTATAGAGAAGTATAGACATTTAAAAAAGAAAGAAGTAGTTAAAAAGGATATAATCATATTTTGAATAAATTATAATATATTTATAAATGTCAGATATTAAGATCAAAATTTAAAAAGATTTCACGCTTAACTACTCCTTAAGCAGTTCTAAGCACAAGAGAATCCAAAGTCTAAATCAAACTTAACCTTCAAAAATATAAATTTTTGAGGAATCTTAAGCCAGGCTTTTGAAACCCCTACCTAATAAAGATTTCATAGATTTACTTAGTAAACACAGTTAAATTTTAGGCCAAAATATCACAGAGAAATCCAAATCTCTAGCTTTAAAAAAACTGTAACAAACATCCAATAATCAAATTAACGACAGCGTAACTGTTAACGATTTAAGCTAAGATTTTATGTAACTAATAAATATCTCATAAAACGAGAGAAGCAACGATTAGAAGTATCTTTTATGTGAAATCGATCCTAAAAGCGCTCTGCATGAGCCAATTGAAAGTCTGAGGAGATTGCTGTTGAAAGAAAGCGATGATGAAGAGGATGAAAAATTAAGTAGCAGCAGTGCATCTTCGGACTCATCAAATCAATAGCACAAAATGATTTAACATATTTAAACTAAAAAGAAGAGAAAACCTAAGGTGTTTAAGGAGAGGAGTGATATTGAGCTATATATGGATTTTAAAACAAGATACCTTATACTTGGCTTTTATTTTAAATTTCAATATATACGAAATTATATTAATATTAGTTTAATAATATAATTGTCCTTTTAAAATATTCAAATTAAATCATTTTTAATTATCTTATAAATACTATTAATAGCTCATATTTTAAAATTAATTAATTACAAATATTATATTAAATAGTTAGAAATTGTTATAAATACGTGTGTTTCCGACCGGAAACCCCACCCCACCACCCCACCCATCCCCACCCCACCCTAAACTGGCCACCATCCCACCCACCCCCACCCCACCCCCATAAAATACCCTATTTCATATGAAAAAAGTTATCCCTAGAGTCTCAATCGACTTCCTTCTTGACTTCTCGAACACATAATAATTATATATTATATAAAAATGTCTAAATTTTATTAAAATATCCTTTTTATGCTATTTCCTCATATTTTTCATTATTTTTTTATTTTTTGAGATTAATTAGTTTACACTAGGCATATATTTTTGTAGACACACTTTTCATTTTAAATGATTCGTATAGATTTTTATACTATATACTTATAAAAATAATAGTAAAAGATTTTATGGACTATATTAAAATATATAAATTTTATTTAGAATTTTTTTATTCCTTAAATCAACACCATTCGACATATATCCAAAAAATAGTCTTAACAATTTTTCAATTTTTATTTTTTATTATTTAAATGAAATTTTTTACCAATAAATAATAAAAAATAAAAATTGAAAAATTGTTAAGACTATTTTTTGGATATATGTCGAATGGTGTTGATTTAAGGAATAAAAGATTTTTTAAATAAAATTTATATATTTTAATATAGTCCATAAAATCTTTTACTATTATTTTTATAAGTATATAGTATAAAAATCTATACGAATCATTTAAAATGAAAAGTGTGTCTACAAAAATATATGCCTAGTGTAAACTAATTAATTTCAAAAAATAAAAAAATTAATGAAAAATATGAGGAAATAGCATAAAAAGATATTTTTAAAAAATTTAGACATTTTTATATAATATATAATTATTATGTGTTCGAGAAGTCAAGAAGGAAGTCGATTGAGACTCTAGGGATAACTTTTTTCATATGAAATAGGGTATTTTATGGGGGTGGGGTGGGGGTGGTATGGTGGGGTCCAGGTATAGGGTGGGGTGGGGATGGGGTGGGGGTGTGGGGTGGGGGTTGTCGGTCGGAACAAATACGATTTCGCTTAATTTATGGGTCATTTTTTTTCATTTCAAGAGGAAATTTAATTTAATTTACTATAATATTTATATCATTTAAATGTTTAGGATATCTTAAAAAATAAAATACTAAAGGGGAATTATTAATATTCTTTTAAAAAATTACAATTATTTGAAAAAGAAACTTTAGTATAAATTGTTAATTCACTTATTTGAAATAATGGTTTATATATTAATAAATTATTCAATAAGACTCTTTGACATATTTTTAATTATAATTATTTTGGTTTTTTATTCAGTAGAGTAAGAACTTAAGAAAAAAATCGGCTCTAGCAGCTAATGTATTAATATGGAAATTATCAAGCATTTACAAGATTTTTATTAGAAATGCTTCACTTAGTTAATTCTGGAATTAGCTCCATTAAATTATGAGTTGAAAAACGTTGCCAATCGGATTTCAAATGGAATAGATCTAACTTTTCAGACTTTACTTCGTCATCATTTTGTAGAGATATAGCAGCTTCAAAATAAAATAATGAAGTAAAACACCGAGATTTCAAACCTCAAGTAACAGTATCTCTACCTAAAAAATGACATAAAAATGATTAACAGAATAGCGCCTTAATTATGTGAAATGATTGAATAAAGTCCAAAGAAGTCATTATCAAGCAATCAAGATGTTTCTACATTCACAAATCAATCAATGTCAAAATAAAATATAGTTGATGCTCCCATGACAGATAGAGAAAAATATATGAGCACTGTTTAGGAAAATGAAGAGTAGCTTCAAGCCATATCATAAATAGAAAGAATGATTGAGCTTAGAAATTCTCATAATTTCTAGAAAAAGATAATGGACAACAATTACAATTTAGATAAATTTCTCCCTTCGGATGCCGAGGGGTCTCTTAAGAACATACTTTCAGACATAAAATCTTTTCAAGATAGAAACATGAATGAAATAAGAATGGCAATGAGCCTCGATAAAGATGACTAAGAAATGGAACATGATATGTAAAAGTAGAAGACAATTATTCAAAAAGATTGGACAGGTGAGAGAAATTCGAAAATTAAAGATGTTCAGAAAAAATTAGTAGAAATTATGGCTATTAAGTTGGATAAGCCGAAAGTACACGATCGAGAGTTAATGACCACAGCAAGATATATTACTGAGGATGAATTTGAAAGAGTCTCTCACCTTAATAAACCTTTCCCTTTATTTATTAAGAAATTGCAAAATTAAATAGATACTTTACTTAATTTCATAAGTAACTTGCATTAAATGGTTAGCTATTTTCTATCAAAGAAAAGTAATTAGATGAGCTAAAGAACTTACACTTAGTTGCAGATCTAAATTGGAAAAAATGTGATCGATAACTAAATGACATAAGGCTTTTAAACAGTGTCAAAAAAAGATTCCTTTTAGAAATCAAAAATGAATATGAAGATATAGTTTTAGAAATTTTGAACATTTGCATGAAATTCGCGAATGAGATTAAAACTCAAAATCACACATTAAAAGAAGAGAATTTGGATAATGAATTTACTGTCTAGATTTTACATGCTCAGAAGAAATCTATTGAAGATTATTTATTTGCACTTATTGAAAGCAAAAAAGTTGTTAACGACTTGACGGTTAGTCAAGGCTTGTAAATAGCTAACAAGCAGCTTAAAGAATAAATTGATGAAATCGCCAATAACCCTTTATAAAACCATGAAAATCGTGATAATCCAAAAAGAAAAAATTCAAGAATTGGCGAATCGACTTCTGAATCAGAATCGTCTACAGATAGTGTGAGATAAGTAATGAATTCCAAGATTGAATATTAAAACCATCACATTAAGCACTTTGAAAGGGCAAAACTAAAACAAAGGTATAGTGTTGCCCCAAAGATTCTGAAAAAGTAAATTCTCCTAATTAGTCAATAACTAGAGGAATAAAATGAAATAAGACATTCAAATTTTTCACATTTAAAGGGTATAATAGAAGGGAGAAGGAAGTCCAGTGGTGACAATTCTTACAGGAGAAGAATGACAATATCACATGGTAATTCTAAAAATATGACTCCAAATACTTAAGAACTCAATAATGACGAGGAAGAATTATTCAGAAGTGTAAACATTCAAAAAGATAGAACAATTTAAGGACATCATGATGATACTGGTCTTGTGAAAAATAGTCAACCTGAAAATAAAATGATCGTTTCTAAGTAAGATTAATAAGCTTTGATATCTCAAAAAAGCATAGCTTAAGAAGTAAATGAAAAAATTGGATACTCACATCAAGCTGCAATTAGTCATAAGTTTACTATATTTTTTTTTTAAGACTGAAGATCCAATAACTAAGAAACTTAGACAGTAATAAGAAGACTTAGACAAAATCCTTAATGCCCCAGTAAACTTTGAAAAGTTTGTCAGAAGTTAACAAGGCATTTCATAAAGTAAAAAAGATGGTAAGGATGCTCAATAAATTCAGGCAGAGAAATAGTTTTAAAACAGCTAAGATAATGATGAAGTAAAGTAATAGAAAATTAATGAAATTCAGAATAAGGATTAAACCAATTAATCATTTAAAAACATAAAGGATTAAGTCAAGAATAAAGATAAGACCCCTTAAAAAGATTCAAAGACTTAAGCTTAAGGATCCTTAACGGAAATTTAAGAAGAATCAGAGGACGAGGTAAACTTAACTACAGGTAAGGTGTCATCTAAAGGAGGTTACTCTTATGATAATGAAGGTTTAAGAGGATCTAGATATAGAAGTAAAGGTAGATAAAGAACAGGGGGTCCTCAACATATTGCTGATTAAACTACTCAGGAAATTTAAACTGATCCATTTTTAGAAGAATTAACACAAAGGATAAATAACTCAATGACATATTTAAGTTAAGTTATTGACAGTTAGATCGATTTCAAAACTGAAGTATAAAACTTATCTTTTGCTACAAAAATATTTTTTATTTTAAATGATGTCTGAATCGAAGATCAATCAAATTAGACAGATCTTTTAACTGATAAAATTTTTCAATTTATTATAGGATTTTGTTATATTCTGTATTTCTCAATATTATCTTTGATAATGAGGAAATCACTATCAGATCAAATAGCAACAAAGAACTAATCAATCATAAGCTCTCAAGTTATGTCTAAAGTTTAATAATAGATAAATGACTAGAATAAGAATTCAATCTTTAATTTATAATTTATCTCTAAAAGGCCAGACTCTTAAAGAACACTTTAATCTTAAATGAACAGAGATGACCTCCAAAAACTACTCAATAAATCAGACTCTAGACCTTAGAGTAGAAATCCAATTTCGGCTGAAAATCCTAGACATCAGAGTATAAACACTTAATTATCTGCATCTAAACTCTCAGAAAATTAGAATGAAAATATGGTCAGGATTTAGCAAATGCTAATGAGTCAATAGTAATAAAACTCTACAAACATACTATATTAAAATACTCAATTAGATCCATCTGCTGGCATGAACATCTTAAATAAGTATAATTTAAGCAACATCTATAAAACTCAAGTCAATCAATAAAACATTCAAAATGGAACTATCAATCAAGGATATGGTATTATGAATTAAATGCCAATAAACTAACAAAGCAAACAGCTTCCCTTAAAAGTCAATATTTAGGAGAAACTCACTTAAATGACTAATTAGTAGACTATGGTAGATGATAACACCTCATCAATGATTTAGTCTCTTTATGAAACTAAATAAGTTTTACCCTAAAATATGAATCAAACTTTTCAAAATCAACAAATGCCATTTAATTTAAAGCAAAATGAAGAAATTTAATAACAAATAATCAAAGATTTACAGTAGGCTCAACTTAACAATCAATGGAAGTAGCTAAGTAATACCAATTATAATTTCGCATAATTTTAATAAAATTCAGAGCCTTTAATGAAAGTAAAATCTATGAAAGATGGCTTGAAGACTGTTCAAGAAATGAATTAAACTTAGAGAAATTAAGATTCAGGGTTGATATAAACATAGACGGGTAATTTCTTAAATTAGACTTTCAATGTTAATTAGTCTTAGCAAACAAATTCTGAGAGGAATAACTAAGAGATTTTACAAGGCATATATAATTAAGAGTATTTACAGTAGATTACTAATTAAGAATAAGTAAATAGTAGTATGATATAGCCATAAATTATGTAAAACATGTAGGATTAGTGGGAAGAGTAGTAATATTCACTTTATTAGAATTAAGATCTTGCTCAATAACTTTTGGATAAATACAACCAGGAGTATTAGTATTAAGTAAAGTTAATGTAATTTACTCAGTTTTATCAATTAAAATTATTCAAAACAAGTTTAGATATAGATCTTTCAAATTACAATTAAGAAGTACAACCAACTAAATCGAGATAGCGGTCCCAAGAATCCAAACCAAAATAACCACTTTAATTAAGAACCCTTACCCCTTATGAACAGTACTAAGTAAAGTAGATTATATCACAAGGTAATCTCTCAGAGGAATAAAAATTTTACTATTTAAGATTGTTGCAGCACTAACTAGAGACTAAGAAATCCTTTAATCAATCCACTTCTAGTAATTTGCCTATTTCTTAAAGCACTATGTTGAAAAATGTATTACATGATAACCCATAATAACGTCGAAGAAAAAGATCTCGAAAATAGCCAATTTTAGAGCCAATTCAAGCTGTGAAGATACCAATTCCTTAATAACTTAATTAATCTTAGAGAATGTCTTATGATTAGCAGTCAAGTTATAGAATACTAAATTCTTCGAAATCTTAAGGTCAATTATTGCCTAAAATTAATGCATAAACCAAAAATAGCTACACTATTAATATGTAAGAATTGACGCCAGCTTATCTCTTAAGTGATTCACCACTTGCTTATAATGCTATTGGTAATTAAAATTATGTAAACCCAATTTAATTTGTAAATAAATTTCAATATGATCTCTAACACCCTCCTATTTATTGTTTTTGATGAATTCCTCTTTATTTTTTATTAAAAACCCAGATAGCATAAACAATAACAAGTTGAAGCCAAGTTTCACAGATTTCAACTTAAATTAGCTTTCATAAGATGAGTAATAAAGGAAGCTTGAAAGAGATTAAATATTCAAACAGATTGTTCATACACACACTGAATAGAAGAAAAGCAAAGATGAAAGAGACACCTTGAGATATAGAGACCGCAAAAAAAGCATAGATGACATGCAAAAATAAGGCAATAGTTATCAAGATACAATATCATACTCTAAAGAAGGTAATATCCAAATATTATTATAATAATTTGGATTTCAATTAATCTTAATATGTATTAATCAACATTTTATAGGGAGAAGACTTGATTATTTACCATTCAATTTGTGATAAGAAACTAATGGTAATTAAAGTATGATGATTTTACTCATAAATAATTAATATTGTACATCAAATTAAAAATACCATACGTTGAATATAGATTTTAAATATTAAAATTTTATAATATATTTGTTCTGACTGATTAATAATCTTTTTACCTCCACAACGCTTTTATAAAGTTTTTTTATAATTCAACTCAAATATTTCATATTTAAAAAAATGCCTTTTTTTAGTTAATAAATTTTATTTTATCAGTTTAAATAAAATAATTATTAAAATCAAACTTCATATTTGTGTATAAACCTATTTTAATTTAAAAAAGATTACATATAAATGGTGAGATTATAAGAGATAGATTTTGATTAAGACTTTGAGAATAAATATCATTATATAAAATGAGTTTCGCAATGAAAGAAATGGGTAAAATGGGTGTCCCATTCTGATACATTTTAATTTATCTTACATATTTATGATATAAATTGATTTTTGAAAATTAAATGCATCTTAATATTATACTAACTGAATTTCATGAGGTTTTGAATTATAATTACTGAAAAATATTGATAGGTATTTAGTGCAATATTGCAGGAATAAATTTGGTTTGGGAAAATAATAAATAATATATTATTTATTATAATTCGTGGCATTTACATTGTTAAAACCTCTCCAATTTCGTACTCGTTTAATATAGGTTCAATATCAGCTGGATTTAGTCTTGTCTGTACCTCTATCGCATCCTGAGATTGAAATAAATTTGATTTTAATTTGGGTAATTTGTTTGTTTGAATTTTTTTCACAAAAAATATAATCATATTATTTCACTCCCCCGATGCGACAGAGGTACCGACAAGAGTAAGTCCAGCTGAAATATATTTCCATAGATTTTTTTATTAATTCATTAAAGTAATTAGTTGTTTTACTCAATTAGGTAAATTTTTATAAGTACTTAGTTTTAAGTTTATGCTTTTTTTAGTGGAAATAATCTAAAATAGTTCAGAATAGGATGAAAAATCAATAAATTTGATTCTCAAAATAATAAAAAAGAAGATATCTGCTTTGAATGCAGAAGATAGTTGAGAGTCGTAAGAGGACTAGCATATTATAGTTAATCAATAGAATACTTACTTTTTTATATAAATATGAATGATTTATAAAATAGCCATCATACCATGTCTTTATTTATATTGAATTTATTTAAATAATGAAATATTATATATTTCTAGCATGTTGATTTTAAAATATAAAACATTTTTTATATAAATCTTCAATATTCATTAATAATTATATTGTAATCAAAGCATAATCTTATTTAAATTTTGTTGATGGAATTGAATTCCAATTATAAATAAATATATAAATGAAGTTTTATGAGAACAAATAAACTTAAGCTAATAAATACTATTGATTTATATAACTGCAAATCCCTTATATTATTTAATTAAAAGTTTGAATAAATAGCTAAAATATATTAACTTATTTAAGGAAAAATTGTGAATAAAAATTTATACATATTTACAACAGAGTATCAAGATAGATGAATGCTAAAGAAAGAAAATAAAATACAAATATTTATCCTTATATTTACTCTAATTTCATATTCTTTATAGAATTTATTTTATAGTTATTATCTGAAATACTTGTTCATGTATTACAGTATTAATCATTAAAAATATAGCTTTATTTGAAATTTTGATTTATCAAATTATTTTATTATTTTAAGTTATAAGCTAAACAATTTAAATCTAAGAAAAATTTAAAGATATTGAAATATTTATCACAAATTTAGCTAGTACTAATTAATTTATTAATCAATATAATGGAGAATAATGAAATATAAATTCAATTTCTAAAATTAATAATGTAATTTTTATAAAAATATCTGTTTAAATTTTTAATATATAAATTTTGGGGGTATGTTTTCGAAGTATATAATAAACAAATTATTAGGAAAGTTTCGTGCTTTTTTTGTTCTAATTTTATTTTTTTATAATTTCCAACAATAAGTACCGAGTTTTTATGATTTTATTTGCTAAAGATTAAAATATTTTTGATTATATATGCTGATATTTATAATTTGTTATCTCATAAAGCATTATTTTTCAATCAATTGCGTAATGATTAATTTAAAATGTCGAAAAAATTGTATTAAGATTTCCAAATATAATTTATAACGGGACAGAGTTATTTAATTAAATATTTCTTCATATTATTTCTCAAAGATGTAAATAAATATTAATCTATACCCACCCTAAGAAATTATATTCTTGAAAAAATTTATAAATAATTTAATGCTAAATTAATGAAATGAAATCTGCATATATTTTAATGCTAGGAGAGTTTCCCCCCAAATATAAAAATTCACCACCACTTATTAATGAAATTAAATTATCTTGCTATTTGGATATATTAAATTCATTAGCGCCATTATAACTAAATTGTTGCAACAATTACTATTTGCTAGTTCTTAAAATAGTCGTGGAATTTTTAATTTATAATATAAACAAATTTTCATTAAATTAATTCCAACTACGATAAGTTATTAGAAGAAAAATAATAAATATTTTTATTAAATTTCCTGAAGGTTTGAGTATTAGAAATCTATGCAATAACTCCATACTAATGATTCTATGTGATACTTTACACAGCATCTTACCACATTTTCATGTCTGCTCTATTATTGCATAAATAAGAAATTAATATAAATTGATTCATTAATTAATATAAATAAGAAATAATTCAAATTTTAATTAAAAATATTGATTAGATAACATGAAAAAGAAAAATGCAGGAGATTTTTATTTACTTTATTGTAATTTTTATAAATATTTTTGACTTTATGATATTGCCAATAAGTCTTAACACTCTGTTATTATTGTAGAAATTATCAAGCAATACTTATTCCAACAATTTTGCATCAAGTTTTTTCCCAATGTAAATGTCATTTTCAAATTAATAAATTATTTAATAGTTTTGATTATTATTTTACAAATTATGAAAAAATATACATAAAGTTATTTTCTTGCTTAACGAAGTCAGCAGTTTTATAAATACATTATAATTAAATTTATTTTACATAAAATTATATCCCAATACGTATCTACATCGATAACGTAGGAACTCAATGAAGTATCATATTATTAATTAAAAAATTATTTATTTTTCATTATAAATATATACTATTATTATATATATATATATATTGCTCGGGTTGATGGTTTAATTAACTTTAAATTTATTAGATTCTGCTGCTCACACTTTAACTCATTACATTAGAATTGTTACTATGAGAACTGACATTGTCTCTGAATTGTCCTTTTTATTGAGAAATACTTTTCCTGTCTTGATTTATCTCATATATTTAATTTTATATAATTTATAACTCAGTGAGATTATTCATTAATATATTAATGAAGATCACATATAAATTTTAAGCTAAATTTGAACACATCTCATCTCTAACTTTAACTTGAGAAGGAGGCTGTACCAATGATTAACGACTACTATTTGATATTCTTTCGATCTATATAGCCTGTGGCTAAATGCTATTGTTTTAGTACTCCTCTTCGTTTATTGGAATAATTGAAAGGATAACTTAATAAACTGTAAAGTTATCGATTTGAGTCTATTTACTAGCTAAGAAAATAATTTATAAATAGTATTTACATTTAATCATATAGAATTTCATTATAAGATTATTATTATTATTTAAGCTTAAAAGATTTCACGGCTAAGATTTTATCTGCTGTACTCGATAAATTTATCAATTACTTTCTTCATTGTGAAATGAGCCTAATTAATGCCTCTAACTGAAATATCCACAAATTAATCTAAAAATCTTTCTGCAATAAAATCATATAATAGATAATAAGATTTATTATTATTTTTAATAATTATAATTATCCACATATTCATCTTTGAAAAATCTGTATTTCAAAAAGGTGAAGCAATTTGGGACGCTTGATTTTATTCTAATTCTCATTTCCTTTTTGTTTCTCTCAATCTTTTTGTATAAGTTTTCACTGATATTAAAAAATAAATTTATATTTGAAATGAAAAAGTAAGGACTAAAATAAACATAAATAATTAAAATTAATTCATAAATTATTGCTAGCATTAATTTGATTTGCAATAAAAAAGAATAAAAAAACAATTCAAATTTTGCAATTAAAATCCTCAAATATACTGTCAATATGTTCAACAAACAAACAAAAAATTATACTTAAATTTTTAAAAAGTTTTGTTATATACTTTTATTATGACAGTAAATAATTCTTTTTATCCTTTATTCATTCAATTAGATAAAATATATCGCAAAAAAATTGTAAACCTAAATATTTAAAATTTTCTGATGAATATTTCATAATTAAAGATAAAGTTTTGAATATTTATTTACTTTTTTCCTTAATCAATTATTTAAAAGCAATAATTTTTATTGATTTCAAAAGAAAGATAAGTTTATTTTTCTATTTAAATACTTTGATAAATTAATTATAAGTTCTTAAAAGGTATTTAATATTAAAGTTATTTTATATATAAAACTCATAAAATAGTTATTATATCTACAATATTGTTAAGGCTTCTCTGAATCTATTGACTATCCTGATTATTCCTGATTCCATTTTAAACCATATCCTTCATCTTTTTGATTTCTTTCGAATAATCTAGCACATTGAGTTTTTGAAAAGCTTGATCCTCTTTAGTCTACGGTTGCCTATCAATTAAACCATTTTGACCATTCCTTTAATTTGAAATGTTTAAATTTTTATCTAAGTCTTTAGAGAGTAGATCTATATTTGAAGGGAATAAGTTGTGATCTTGTTCTAAAGCTTTTATTTTTTCAAGGAGTTTCATATTTTTCTATAAATCGTTTTGACTTTAATCTAGTTTTAGTGACTCTTAGAGTGCTCGTTGTATTTAATCTAAAATTTAAATGATTAAAAACCAATGCTCAAAATTAATAGTATTTGTTTTTAAAAGACAAAAAATAATCTTCATAGTTTAATTCTCTTGGAGTGATTTCGATATGATCTCTTCCCATTTATAAAAAAATATTGAATTTTAATATATTAAAAATAATAAAATTTTCCTGATCCTTTCATTGTCAAAGTCGTTAAGCATAAGAATATTTAGATTAAAAATTTCTTCATTGATAAATTCATCTTCTGGGAGCTCTCTCATATTTTGGTTTCCATGATTCCTATTTTAGCTTGAAATTTAATTTTGGTTTTATAATTAATTATTTTCCATTTATTTGCTCAAAGATGAGTGATTTATCTAATAACTGTTGTTCAAATTTGAGTTCATGGAGTTTTATTCCTAAAATTAATTCATTTTTATTTCTTCATTGTCATCATCTAAATTGAATAAATCCGGATCTCTCATAGAACGCCCAAATATTTTATTTTTTAAATATTTACTTATACAATTCAATAGAATACAAGTAATTTAATGATAATATTAAACTTTCTGAGTTATCAAGTAAATTACTGCTGTTATTATGAATATTGCTTATATCAAGTGATCTATCAAAGAATTGACTTGCTTGATTATTCTATAGTCTCTAATTATTTCCTTAAAATATTGGATAATTTTATTTGTTGTTCTAATTTTAAACATTTTAAATAAGATTTTGGTTAAATTGTTGCTAGGACTATCTGTTGTTATATAAAAATAGAAAATTTTAAAAATAAATTAATTTAACTAAAATATTCACCAGATATAGATTATAAATTTAAAAAAATATATCCGAGTAAAATTATATAATTTAAAGTGCAATGTAAAGCCCTTTTTCTTTTAGGAATAACATTAATGATTATAATTTAAATAAAAAAATATTAATAATAAAATTATGAAAATTTATAATTATGATATCATTATGATATTATAAATAAGCTATAATACATTTTAATTAATTGATATATATATTTATATTTAGTTAATTTTTCATTAAAAAAATTTAAAAGGCATTAAAACAAAATTATTTGCCCTTTAAACCTTATAAAAATTTTGTTTTATTAATTGAAAATATCTGGCAAATAGCAGTAGAAATTTTTATTTTTATTATAATCTTACCAATTGAAAATATATTTAAAATCAGTTAAAAATCAAAGCTAATTTTAGATAGTTTGAATGGTAATATTCTGTAAATTTCTAAATTTCCTTAAATATTTAATTTAAATTTATCAAATACCATTTTAATATAAATAGTGGGGTTTAGTTATTTTGAAAATTATTCATACTTTATTGTTTCACTTCCTCATCGTTATATCTATTTTGTATTCTATTGTTTTACCTTCCCTAATTTTAGTTATTTTGAGAAAATTTGTTATTTTTTGCATTCTAATTTTGATTCTAGGTTTTAACATTATTTTATTGCTGTTAAAACTAGTTTTCGTGGATAATTTCAAGTTTGGTGTAAAAGCCTAGTACCTATACATCATTTTATTTAGGATATGAAAAAAATTATTAAATTATTACCTCTTCAAAAATATATATATTTTAATAAAATATAATCAACATTTTCTTATTAACTTAATGGCTAAAATTACTTATAATATTTTAATGATTTTAATTTTTCCTATATTATGATTTATTATAGAAATTTAAAAATATTCTAAGTTTTTAGAAGATTAGATTTGAAATTCTACACTACTATTTAAATAATTAATAAATGTTCAAATTGAGTTTAATTCTATATTTTGATTAAGGTTATATCATTGATTTAAAATCTAAGCATTATTATTATATAAATTATTGAGTTATATTTTATAGAAGTTAAATGATAAGGTAAGAAAATACTATAGATAGAAGGAATTTTTTTTGAATTGTTATTAATAAATATATAGAAACTTCCTTTACCTTAACTTCGAAAATGATATGAAGGAAATATATATTGAAATTTAGAGTAAAAAGATTATATATTTATATAATGTTATACAAAATACTTTACAATTCAGCTTTTTTTTTTATATTCAAAGGTTTTTAAATAATTTAATTAAATTTTTAATTAAAATAATCATACTTGGACAAAATATTGTAAATATAAATTTTATTTGCATTTTTAATTTTTATAAAAATTAATTATTATATACACCTAACATTTCCTTTGATAAGTTAATACGAAGAAGGATTTTTTAAGTTGGTTAAGATTAAGAGATAAAATATAACTGAAATTATATACATTTTAGTAAACTATGATGAATTTTAAAAATAATAAAAATAAAAATATTTTTTACAGTAAATTACCGAAATTAATTGGTGATTATTAATTCATTAAATGAATAATTAATTTATACTAAAAAAAAGATTTTGATATATATTAATAAATTTACTCTTGAAATTATTATTACATAATTAATGAGATCATTAAATTCGTAAACAGATGAATCCTATTTAAGTAGTTTTTCCTTATCTATGTCAATGGAATAAGTATCACCTAGAATACATAACTGAATCTAAATTATAAGTTTATATTATAGGGATTTGATTAATACAATTAAATTTATTTAGGAATTCCTTAATTCTTCTTCTATGAGTCGGGAAAACTTATATTTTAAATGATTGTATTGATTAATCTTCATATAAAATAAATTATTTATTAAAATACCTTTCTAAAAATTAAGACATCATTTTAATTTTATAATCCACTCAATTCGCTAAATGCCATAATAGATAACGATTCTTTGTTTTTATTTAGCAATAAAATTATATATATATTTTAATTTAGTTTTTTGCTTTTTATATTTATAAAATATATATCAGCGAATCTAATTGATTCATAAAACTCGCACTGTAAGAAAGATTTAAACCTTCATTTTTAATTCCAACATATTAAATAATGCTGAGGGAAATTTCTTTTTCTTTCAGGTTAAATTATATTTGAGGGAATAGTTAAATCTACTGGTTAATAGTTGTTTTTAAATTATTTCATTATAAATAAATTTAGTCATAATTATTTTTTAATATTTAATTAGAGTAATAATAATTGCGATTAAGCAAGGAAAAATTAATATTAAAGATAAAATATTTAATTTACAATTTATTAATTTATATTAACTTTTTTATTTGCTAATCATTATATGTTTACCTATTAAATATTTAATAAATAAAATATGGTATTTTATCAATACTTTTATCATTTATCAATTATTTATGATTTTATTTAAAATTGTATTATATATTGTAAAATAGGAGTAAGAGAAGTTGAACCATGTAGCATACATATCAATTCAATTTCTTAAATATTGTTATTATCTTTGCAGATATAATTATTGATAGTTTACAATAAACTTTCCAATTAAGAAGTAACCTACGATTTCGTGTATTATGATGTTTTTAAGTTGTCTTCTAAGATCTGTAAGATGTTTCCCTAAATTTGTTAATCAAATTTTCATAATTATTTTTATACATTAAATTACTTTTTTTTTAGAATATGTACACGTTATACTTAATTAATTATTAATTTTAACATGTAAGATGGAAGAAATCGTTATATCATTGAAATTTTCATGAGAAATAATTATCTACTCTATTTTTTATGGCCCATTTATAATGAGTATGTTAATGCATATAATTTGAAATCTCATGCTTTAATTACTTTCCTAATTAAAATTTTATTATATTTTAAAGATAAGAAAGTATGATAATCTAATAGATTTTCTTCAAATTGCCATTTGTGTTACAATCTATTATGAATTGGAAGAGATGCTAATTAAAGATGTCTAGCGAGCTTTATTCTAATATCCTATCTACAACGAATATTATCGTTTTTTATTAGTCAAACTACTTCATAAACTTTTTTACATTCTCCTTCAGAGTGGAGCCAGTCAGAGTCATTTGTATATATAAATTAAAAATATAATGGATTGATGGAATTATAACCTATTAATTAACAAAAAATGATTTAAAAATGTTTTAGTAAAAATAAACTCATGAAGTTATCAGCATTGGGGTTTTATGCATCGATACTAAATATCAATTAGCCAGTAATGATTCCAAAAAACTTAGACTATGGATTTCTAATACTCATTTTTATTATTATTTTATTTTACTAATACAACAAAAATTATTGAAGAATTATGTCTTAACAAGCAATAAAATTATTTAAGAATTATAATTATATCCAAATATATCTGGGATATAAGATCTTTTATTTGATATTAATTTAAATGTCATTTTATTAATTTTTGAAATTAATATTAAAATATTTTAATTATAGTTCTCCAATTAATATTAAAGCATGATTTGAATGATACAAAGTCAAGAAATTAAATAATTTTTACGAGACTTTTAGAAATAATACAAAATAGTGAATATTTATGGTAAATCAATTAAACTCTCTGACATTTGCAGGTATTTTAATTTAATCTAATTATGGATTTTAATAATATTTTTAAAAATGTTTTATATTAAAAATAAACTAACTAAAATGTCATTAAAATGTTTAGTATACCTAATAAATTTCATGTACAAATATTTATAAAAGACTCCTTTTTAATTTTAATATATTAAAATATTTTGAAGGATTTAAAGAAATCTATAATTCTAATGTAGGTTATTTAAATTAGACGAAATCTATACGTACTTGCAAAGAGAATTAAATCAGTCAATTTTTCACAAATTTAAATATACAAAAATCTTACATTTACTTTAAAGTTGTCAAAGATATTTAATTTAAGTTTTTGCTCTGAATTATCTTTCTTTATGCTATTTTAATATATCTTTCTTTTAATATCTATTTCCATTTATTTGCAATTAATTGATATAAATGATAAAAATTGAAGAAATTAATAAATCGTAATAAAACATACCATTGAAATTAATAGTTTTAAATTTTTGGCTTCAAAACCTATTTGCATTTGTCTAAAATTAAAAACCTAAATGTTCTCTCTGATTTTTGAAAATAATTGTCACAGTGATAACTATTTGTCTATCTTTGGTCTCTTTATGAAATTTTATAATTTATAGTATTATTATATTAGAAAATTTTTGATCCCCTGTACAAATCTTAAATTTCCCCAAGTTCTATATTCATTATTGAATTGCAGATCTGTGAAGATTTTCCAGAACTATTCAATTAGAAATTTCAAAATATTTATATTTTTTTACATGTTTATATTGTTTGATCATAAATTTTAATTAATATAAACTAAAAAACCTAATTATTTATTATTTTTAATTAAATTTATTAATAAAGAAAAATTATTGTATTAAAGTGGTATAATCTTAAATATAAAGATAGTAAAAGTGAAAAATATATTGGAAATCTAAAAATCCTTTTAAACAATTGATAGATAGGACAAACTGAAGCGAAATTGAATCTCACTGCGCACTGAATTAATTTTATTATCTTATACAGAAAATATATTACCTTATGATATTTGCCAATCAAGTTGTGTAAATTTTTATACTTGAGATATTATCAATAGTAAATTATAAATATGAATATAGATTTTTTTTAGCTTATCGGATTATTAATTTTATCTAATTTAATACTTTTTATTAATTGAAACAACAATTTTTATATTGTATCATTAATCCTATTTTTGAACTTCTATGCATAGCACTCTTTATTAAATTCTTAAAATTAAGAGATTTGATAATAAAAATTATCAAAAATAGAGTGAATTACTTATATAATCTTCATATTATTATTTAAAGATTTTATGAAGAATAAAACTTTCAAATCTAGAGAATTTTATACTTTTGCAATAAAGATTGCAAATCGTTCATCAGCAATAATAAAATTTAATAAAATCTTTATAAAGCGAATTGAGCTGGTTTACATGATTTATCAACATTTTAATATGATAAATGAAGTTCAAGTACATGAGATTAGACTTAAAACCTTGATTATTTTCATCTTCATTATCTTTTAAATTTATTGTGTACATCCCGAGATCGGTGCTCTATCAGTCCGTGATAATCACAGCATCAATTGTACTTAAACTTCAGGATCTTTTGTTCAAGTCTCGACCAAATCTCGATTTAAGACTGCTTTTTTATTGATCTCCTGAGAAGGCTGTCCTCCATTTTATTCGTTAAAATTTTAACAAATCAGTGATTACTAATAAATTAATTAATGCATAGTCTTAATTAAGTAGTTTAAGTTTAGATTTAATTAAGTCGTCTGTTATAGATAAAATCTATTAATTAAATATTTAATCATTATCCATTAAAACTTAAACTACTTAATTAAGACTATGCATTAATTAATTTATTAGTAATCACTGATTTGTTAAAATTTTAACGAATAAAATGGAGGACAGCCTTCTCAGGAGATCAATAAAAAAGCAGTCTTAAATCGAGATTTGGTCGAGACTTGAACAAAAGATCCTGAAGTTTAAGTACAATTGATGCTGTGATTATCACGGACTGATAGAGCACCGATCTCGGGATGTACACAATAAATTTAAAAGATAATGAAGATGAAAATAATCAAGGTTTTAAGTCTAATCTCATGTACTTGAACTTCATTTATCATATTAAAATGTTGATTAATCATGTAAACCAGGACTTAATTCGCTTTAAATAGTTGTCAATGCTAGTAATCATATTTTTAATTTCCACATTATCAATACCGAATATGAAAAAATTCTAGATAAAAACAAAATAAAATTAAGAAATACAAGTAAATTAAAAAATAAGTAAGGTACGAAAATTTTTAAGTTTCCTTTAATTTTAAAGATATTCAATATACTATTGTTTTATCTGTTTTCAAAATAAGATATCACATATAATTATATAATATACTTAAATATTCCAGTTTTAGATAAGGAATATTTAAGAATTCATCTAAAACTTCTTAAAAAATCCCAGACTTGTACAGACCCTCCAATTTTAGATTTTAAATCAACATATTTAATTTTTTAAATTTCTTATATATTTGTAAGTTTTCAGCTTTTACATTATATTTAATCTATTAAATACTACTTACTGCTTCTTCCCACATTATTATATCGGCTAAATTATTACAGAAAGATATAGAAATAAAAAATCCTTTAAAAACATTGATGATAGTCAAATCATTTGATCTTTTTACTTATATGCTAGTTTCAAGAAATTTAGTTTAATATAATTTATAAATATAAATATAAGTATCATTAAATAATCATATGCTATCAATTTTAAATGACTTCCATTTTTAATCAATTTATTATAAATAAGACACTTCCTAAATGCTTTAAAAATGTCAATTTACATTATCCATATATGGAATAATTATGAATATATGCATCATTAGCTTTTTTAGTTTTAATCCTTAAAATTTAATTTAAATTAAGAGCATATGCAAGTAATTTTGATTTTAATTATAGACAAAATTTAATCAACTTTGCTTAAAATATTTTCGATTGAAATCTGTATTTCAATTATGAAGTTTAACTAATAAATCGGTAACTGTCAATTACATTAAATTTTAATAATTCACGGTTTTAATAATTTTAAATATCAAGAAATTATTATAAAATTTTATTTTAAACTTCTCAAAAATAAGTATTAGTCACAATATTGCCAATGAGTCTTAATTCAAATCTTTCTCTAAACAAATTATCAAGGAGCAAATTTGCTAATAATCGAGCATCCATATTCCTCCCAAGTTGTATATCGTTTATTAATAATACTATAATGAATTTGATAAATTTATAATATAGCGCTTAAAATATATTTTTAAGTTTCTTTGAGAATTAAACATTGGAGTTGTATAAATAATATAACAATGAATTAATGAAAGTATCCCAGTATTAATCTGGTGAAATTACAAATTTACTTAAGTTACTATTATACTTTTGTAACGAATAATTTTAAATTGAAGTTTTATTATTTTAACATAAATTAAAATAATGCTAAGGTCGGAATCCTACATTTTTTGGTTGAATTGGTTGCATTTAAATTTTACTAAAAAATCTTATTGTTTCTTAATTTTAACTATACATTGAAAGATTTATGCCTTGAGCATTATTAACACCAAATTACTCCGTAGTAAATATATATTTTAATTTATAAAACTTCTATTGAAACTTTAAATAAGAAATGTTATTTAGCTAATAATATATAATAATCAAAAATCTTTTATTTGGGCTTAATTTATGATTTTAATATTGACCATTCAAAACCCCAAAACCCCTTAATGAGGTTTATAAGTGCTTTGATTTGTAGGAAATTTGTTAGGGGTTGGGGTTATTAATTAAATGCGAGACTAAAATTACAAGCTTTTGGGGTCTATTTATGATGAAGAGTATATAGATTTAGTGTTTAAACTGCGTTATGGATGTGATATGTATAGTGAATAACTCAAACCAGTACTGAACTATAAGTCTATTGCACTGCTCTTAAAGCGTAGTCCCTCAACTGTTCGTTCTCACTGCTTGAAAGCTGTGTAATTAAAGCAATAATAGCTGAATTCTTAGCCTAAGAGGAAGTCTAAGTTTCTATAGAAGCATATTGACTATCTTATTAATGAAAAAACTTTGAAGTATTGGGCTCACTTCTCTCTCGACTAACGAGCTATTATGTTTCATCGCCAGTTCCCTGAGTTGAAGATCTCTGCATAGTCTGTTGCAAACATTTATAAACGAAACGGTATCTCTTACAAAGGTGTAAATCGTATCAAGAGAGTAATTGATTTCACTCTGCCATTTTACAACAACAACTTAAATTATATTTATAATTAAATGCAGAGAGCCTAATTGAATAATATTAAGTTTATCCATGCTGACGAGGCTGTGTTTACATTCAACACTTTCATCTAGAAGTCTTGGTATTAGAGGCATAGCAACATAGAAGTATATGACTAGAAAGTCAAGGTATAAACAATGGCTATTCTTGGAGGAATTAGCGAGGATACTGGTTTAGAAACTTATCTTATTCATCCTCGCTCTATTAAGACAGAGTAGTATATAAAGTTCTTAGAACAGCTGAGAGAGAAGTACCCTGAATAAGAGATTATACTATTCGTTGATAATCTTTCTGTTCATAAGACCAAAGAAACAAGGAAGAGTTATGAACAACTTAGAATAACGCCAGTGTTCAACGTACCTTACAGTCCATAGTTTAATGGAATTGAGTTCTACTGGGGAATATTAAAAGGTCATTACAAGAAACTGCTGCTATA
The DNA here is from genome assembly GCA_000711775.1 of Oxytricha trifallax. Lineage (NCBI taxonomy): Eukaryota > Ciliophora > Spirotrichea > Sporadotrichida > Oxytrichidae > Oxytricha > Oxytricha trifallax. The sequence continues at coordinate 29,958 of ARYC01003300.1, read as the reverse complement.
TCACTTGATGCATGACCTACCTATCGATACAGTAGACTTTATTAAAAGCTCAGCGAAGAGAGTAGATAATTTGTTGGCTTAAAAGTGTGCTAAAGAAGGGAGAGTGAATGTATATAAATAAGTTTTGTAGTTAAGTTAATGAATATATAAGTCACATTTAAAATTCTTTAGAGGGAGCTGGCTTCTCTTTCTTTTCTTCTACTTCTTGCTTCCCTCCTCCTAAGTTTCTTCTCTTACTGCCAGCTCCAGCATCTATGTTCATTGACTCTGGTGGCTGAATATTTGAATAAAGTCTCTTGCTGACTTCATACTTTGTCTGCGACTTTCGCTCTCTGTGAAGCTTGCTCTATTCCTTCATCAAGAAGATGCCAGTACCAGATTTTTCTAAAGAGTTAAGCTATAAATCTTACTTGAAATATAAGGGTGCTTCTGCAGCTCTGATAGCCAGCTCTCACTTATCTTGATCCCTTGTTTGTCCTTATCTTCTGAAGAGATGCTGTACCTTTTCTTATGAGATTCTTGAATAATTTCTTTCAAGTAATCACCTTTAATTGTTGCAAGTATGCCAAAGAAATAGTTTCTTTCAGGCAGTTTATTTGACAACTGTTTCTTAGTAGGCAGGTACAGCGAAACCTCTGGGTCGTTCATAGCATCATCATATAAGTTAGTCACTGAGATTTCTGGATAGTTTGGAATCTCTGCAAACTTTACATCTTAAGTTTTCAATGCTTTCTTCTCTTCGCAGAGTATCGCCCTTAGAAATGAAATTTTGGTACCTTCCATCGTTGGCAAGAACAAACCAACTACATAATCAAGATGAGTTACTATGAGTTTAATACCTTGCTGCACCAGGTAGCGGTGCAAATCCTCCTTGCTTCTAAATCTCTGAATCAATTCTTGTGCTTGCACTCTTTTCATTACATCATTCATTGACTCCATCTTGTTTACAGATCTAAGAAATGATATTCAAATTTAAGTTTATTGATTTCAATTATATACCTCTGTAAAACTTACTATTAAATATGGGCATCCTATAGGAGGTCAACCTCTAAGAAGGATATGGAGAAGGTTTTGAGAACTGGTTTCAAACTTGAGAGATTGATATCAATTTCTACTGTTATAGTTCCATATTTTTAAATTTAAATTGGTACGTACTTAATTAGGAGCAGCTCCTAAAATGCTAGTACTTAATTAGGAGCTTTAATTAATGCTAGTACTTAATTAGGAGCACCCTAATTTTAATCATATAATGACAAAATACCTCCTAAAGCAGTACGTACTTAATTAGGAGCACCTCCTAAATTGGTACGTGCTATAATCAACTTATTATTGAAAGTTAAAATGGTTACTTTATCACCCAGATTTAGAGCTGGATCGTCTCTTAGCACTCATATTTCTTCTATAATACTCTAAAAACTTCCCTTGAAACTTGTAGGCTTGCAAAGCTCTCATATAAGCTCTCAGTTATAGAGGCAGTTTTATAATTTTAAATTCAAATTTAAATATGAGCGCTAACATTTTAAGAAAAACAACAGCACTTCCATAAAACTAAATGAGACTGACCTTTGGCAGCAATAAAAAATGTGATAACTGTGAGATGAACTCACATAAGGAACTACCTGAGCTATCACTTGAGGTCTCTGTTATTAAAATAGAAATTAATAATAGAAAATAAATGGCAAACAAGTGTGTGGGAGACAGAGAGGAGGAGAAAGGTATTAATGAAATGCCTATACAAACTGAAGAAGTAGAAGTATACTTTTGTGAGTAGTGTGAGAGAGAGACTTCGCTCATAAATCTAGTTGGTATAGGCATATGAAATAGCATAGAGAAGCCAAGCCAACTATATACTTAAAGCACGATAAAATCGACGGAAAGTATGAGTGCTTCGAGTGCCATAAGCAGTATGCTCATATACAAGAGATTTAAGGAAGCATCTTTTAAAAGCTCACAAGAAAGATTTAGAGATTGAAAAGCATGAAGATGAATTGAAGCTACTGAACAAAAGAAAAACAAGAGAATCTTCGAAACTTGTAGAGCTTGAACAAGCTAGTGAATCAGAATATGTGAGGAAATCACGCAACCTACTAGCATCCGAAATCACAAAGATCATGATTAAAATTCAATATAAAAAGATTCCTGTTCTTGCCTAAATTGACCTAGACACTTCACTTTAAAGCTACCTTATATTAGAAGAATCCTTTGATAAGAAAGTTATCAATGATCATCAGTATGCATACAAGGTGTATCCCTTCAACTATCTCTTAAGTGATGATAAATACTAGATGGAGTTTACAAATGAGTATCATGTACTCACTCAAGCAAAGTTCAAAGAGTGTAGATACTTAATAAAGTTAGATGCTGTTCTCCTCGCCAAGGATCATGTTGCTTTCAGACTCCCACTCTATGAAATGACCCTAAGAGATTTCATTACAGATCAAAGAAATCATAAGTAGCTTGGATAAATAGCAACTCAGACCATACAAGGTATAAAAGAGCTTCACAAGTTAGGGTTTGTTCACAGAGATTTGAAGCCAGAAAATATAATGATAAACTTCTCACCAGTAAGAGTAGCAATAATCGATTTCAATAGAGCCTAAAGAGTGGAAGTATCAAGGCTTGGAACTGTAATGGGAACTCAAGGGTACTATCCAGAAAGAGAAGACTGGAGAGATGGTGACTTTTAATGGGATGTGTGGGCTTTAGCAGCAATAATAATAGAGTGCGATATGCCTCGCAACGATTACTACTCTACAAGGTGTGAGAAGGATGCTAAACAAAGAATAAAGCAATTTATTGACAGAACAAGAGTATCTCAATCAATGAAACAAATGGCAGAGTCAATAATAATAAAACCAAACTCAAGATCAGACATATCAATAGAGCAGATAGAGTTGTGGTAAAGCAAGATAAACTTCAGACCTCTACCACATGATCCTAAAGTGCATTTTGAGTGATTAAATTAAATAAATTTACTATAAATTTCACATTAAAACCTATTAATAACCCCAACCCCTAACAAATTCCCTACAAATCAAAGCACTTATAAACCTCATTAAGGGGTTTTGGGGTTTTTATTATGAAGTTATTATAAAAATCAAATATAAGCTAATATTTTTTGTATAAAGAGCATCTCTATTTTTTAGTATTATAGAATAAGTAAAATTTTTCAATAAAAGAAAGATTTAATTCATGATTTATTATATCAATTAGTAATTATAGTATTCTCAAAGTTTATATATTTAATTTATTAATGGATTTATAGAAGGCATTACATTGAATTTTTTATGCAATTCTGAATTAATTAATATCCAGAAAGTTATAAGAGGGTTAAAATTTAAAACAATGTTAGAAAATATCAGCATTTCAGAAAACTATAAAAAACTTAATGAAGTTAACTTTTTGAATTGCTTAATTTTTTAAAGTTATTAGACTTTAACATAAACAGTGTAAAAGTTGAGTTAAAATTTCAAAATGAGAACTAATAAGATAATATAATGATGGCGTTTCTTATGTTTTTACTAATATTTTCTAGGATTTAAACAATAAAGACCAATTTAGTTACCTTAGAATGTCGTTAGTACTATTTTCGTAATGAAATAAAATTTGAATATATATTTCAATGTTCAATTCTTTTACTTTTAGAAATGTTTAGGAATTAATTTTATCCATGTATTGGGTTGTACTATCCACATTCTTATATATTTTTTATAAAATAAATTAATAATAATTTAAATGTCAAAGGTTCGTGACATGGTATTATGATATATAACATAGACAATTTCAAATTACCTAAATTTCAAATAATTCGAGATCAACAGCTTTAATAATTTATTTTTAAAATCGTAATTACTATAATTAGGAGTATTAGAAGAATTGAAAAAAATGTAATTAATTAATTAATTAATTAATTAATAGTTATATCTATGAATATATCGTAGTTTTGGGGTTTAAATTATTAACACTGCCACTATCTTTGATTTTTTCTAAAAGTTTCTAGTTGTCTTAGAGATTAGAATTAGCATTTAATTAATCTTCTAATGAATTCTAAATCGCTCTTTGAATATTTTATTATTAAATTAAAATGCTGAAAATAAATGTGATATAATCATATAAATAAAATATCATCTTCTTCGTTATTTGATGAAGACTCAATTTTCTTTTACATATTTTAAGTTATTAATTAAAATTTTATTAGTTTAAATAATTAATTTGCTTTAACCGGCTACTTACTTCTTCGTCCATATTTTGAAAATTAGTAAGTCTTCTCTATTCTTAAATTTATTATGAGATTTAATTTTATCTATCTTGGTTTTAACTCTGATTCAATGATTAATTATTGTTGTATCCCATTTCTAGGCTTAGAGAGGCATAATTATTATTGGAATCTATTGAATTTTACATTTGATTTTATTAAAAGTTTTAATTCTCCCCACCTTAATACAATGAATCTAAATTTCTAATTTCTTCAACTATAAATATATTTAATTAGTGATATATTTTTTTATAAATCTATATATATAATTCTCTTAATAATTTTAAAGTTACTATGCTTGTCTCTTGCTACTAGATAGCTTCAATTATACTTAAATTTAGAGACTATTCTAACTCATCAAATCTCTGGTTTACTTAATAATTTGATATTATATTGCTGTTTTGATAAATGCCATAAAATGGTAGATTTGAATTGCTTTAGTTTTAAGCTGTTTGTTTGTTACTATTGTAAAACATGGAGAAAAAAATAATGTAATTTAATAAAAAGAAACTATTTATTAAAATTAATTCCATATTACTTTTTCAATAAATTTTATAAAATTAACAAGACTTTTAATAATTAAAATTGTGAATAAATATATATATATATATAGTAGAGACTTAAACAAAGGTTTAGCAATATAAAACCCATAAATAAAATGAATAAAAGAAGAATGTTATTAGAAAAATCATTAAGGCTTAGAAATATACTTTTTTATAAATTTATTTTTTTAAACTTAATTTAAATTACTCAACTTTTATATTGATAATTTAAGTTTAAGAATTTAGTATAATAGAATTTACGTAAATAAATTAATAAAAATGATTAGATAATTTTTTTATTTTAATTTGGTACTTAATAAATAAAGTGCCAAAAAGACATTTGAAATTTTCATTTCATTTAATAAAATATTTGTATTACATTTTATTGAATAAATTATTTTATTCTTATCTCTTATCACCTTGAATTAAAAATGAAGTGCTTATACGCATCATCATCATAATTTTAAAATGTTTACTCTTTCTACTCTTCTTATTACCTCATTTTGGAGACCTGATTTTAATTATAGAGCTTTGATTGCTTTACTTCAAATTTTTCTTAATTTTCATAATCATGGTTCTATTTTTCATAAGAAATGTCAAGGTTAGCATGAAAACCATTTAGTTTTACATCATTTTATAAAGGATAATAAATCTGAAATGATGATAAAAGAAAATAAAAAATTGATTTTTGAATATATGTTTTGACCAAGAATTGCCTCCCTGCCCCTTCCCACCTAAACATATTTTATTTAATATGAAATTTTCAATCCTCAAAGTCCGAATCTACTTTGTTTTATTCTTAACATTTTTGGATTTACAAAACTAATATTACTTTTATTAATTTATATATTTAATTTTATCATTAGCATCTACCTATTTTTATTTATAAAATTATGATAGCTATTTAGTTAAGTTATTAGGAAATTACTTTTTAGGGGAATAATAGCGAAGACTCAGGTGTGATCGCTTCCAACCTCGATTCTCGTCCAAACAAGCGTTCTAACATCCATATAGCCTCTCAAAAATTCCTAATCAGGTAGTATGTTTACTATAATTTCTAACGTCAATACTAACTACAGACGAGTATCCCGTACTTTTACCATGAAAAAAATAGCGAGTCCTCTACCATGACAGGGGTGACAAATCGTCTGGACAGGAAGTCCGAAACTATATGATCTTATATTATAATATTTATAAACAAAATATTATCAAAAACTTAAATCTCTCAAATCATTTAAACTCAATATGATTCGAATACCATTAAAATCAATATTTTATTTTAAAAATTAAAGTTATACTTTATGGAGGTTAGGGGTATCTAGGCATAAGAAATATATATTAATTGTCGATGATCAAAAAATATTTAAAAACTAGATATTAAATTAATTGTAATATTTAATAAAAAATTACTTTTTGTTTGTTTTTTTCTGTTTAAATAAGTGGATGTATATAATATTATTTTTTCTAATAGATTCTACGGATTCTTGGCTTCCTAAAAAAATTACTTCAATAAACATATATATATTAATATGAATTATAATTAATAATTTTTTAACTCATCTGAATAATATTAATTAAGTTCAATATGAATAATAAATATAAAAACCTATAATTTCCATTAAGTAATTGATATTTTTCAAGATTTTGTTAATCATATAAAATGAACGGATCATAATTTGAAAATAAATAATAAATAATTAAAATTTTAATAAATAATTTTAATATAAATTAATTTAATACATTGTTTTTAATTATAATTTTAGAATAAAATTATATCTCTTTTTTGTAATATACTTTTATTTTTGGAATTTCTATTCATAAAAGTTTATATATTTAAATTATTTTAGAAAAAAAATGTTTTCTTTGATCATTAATTGAGTAAAACGTCAACTCCTAATTTTAAAGTTACCCTAAATCAATATTGATTGAATAAACTTCATCTAAAATGTGAAGCTGAATTTATTTATTAACCTTCAAAATAATATTATAACTTAAAAATAATAAATTATTAAATTAATATATTTTTTATGAAACTAATTAAATTTTAAGTAAATCGTATTAATTATTCTACACTTATTTATCTTGGATTTACTATTGTATTTACTATTTATCACATCTAAGATAAAATGTAAATCAGTTTTTATTATATGAGCTTATATTCAGGAAAAAGAATGCCAAAAATTATATTTTAAATTACCTATTTTATGGATGAGATAAAATAGCTCACAAATAATTAGCTTGAGCATATTTCAACTTCTCTTTAATTGGACTTTCACTAAAATTAATTAAAATAATTATTATGACTCGTTAACTCGAATTTGTTTATAAACAAATAGCTAAATTTATTTAAATTCCAAAAATTAACCTTCTAAGAGTTATATTAAATTATTATGAATCTCTTGAGTCTTTTAGACGAAAGTTTATTTTAAGCTGCTAAAGATGCCTTTAATTTTTAACATTTTATAAAAATAGAATAATAATTTGTAAAAATTGAAAATTAATAAAATAATTAAAATTTGTTACCCATCTAAAATGTTTTCTAATTCCAATGATATTATTGAAGATTAGACTCTTTGATTCAGCATTAATTTATAAAAAAAAAACTTATTAAGTTTAATTTATTTTCAGCTTTTGTAACTAAACTATAAAGCAAGAATCATCAAAAGGAGAATGCAAAAATGCTTTTTGTGTTGCAACATGCTATGTTAAATTGATTTAAATACCCCTTTCTCTAAGATTAAGTAAGATCGGTATATTTGCCATAAATAAAAATTAATCGGCTTTTTTTTTAAATATTTGAATATAACATTACTAAGATACAATTAAAGAACCGCACACTATCTCTATTTTCAATTTAGTTAGGCATAAAATTAGGTATAGAGTAATTTAATTAATACTTAATAAAATTACAGTCACTTGATAGAGGCATCATTTCATTTCATCTCAATAATTTAATTATTTAATTATATATAATTTTTTTTATTAAGTAATTATCAAATATAATTAAATTATTAAATTATTGAGATGAAATGAAATGATGCCTCTATCAAGTGACTGTAATTTTATTAAGTATTAATTAAATTACGCTATACCTAATTTTATGCCTAACTAAATTGAAAATAGAGATAGTGTGCGGTTTTTTAATTGTATCTTAGTAATGTTATATTCAAATATTTAAAAAAATAAGTTGGGAAGGAAGTTTCGTGTACTGGTTTATGAGAAGAAAAAAAAAATTTTTGGGAAGTTTTTTGCACTAATTTTTGTCCCAAAATTTCTTAGTTTTCAAATATTTATTGCTGACTATTTGAAATCCAATTTAACAAAGACACTTTTATTCTCTTATGATATAATGATTTTTTTACAATTACTATAAATTTTTTTAAAATTCATAAATCTTTATTTTGATAGTATATAATCCAATAATATTGTTTATATAATTTTTTCATCATTTAGTTATACTTTTATTATCATAAATCAAATGAAGACTTAACTATTAACCCCTAGTTATTAAATGACAAAATCCTTTTCAATTTTTTTCTTGTATATTAATAGTTCTTTTAGCAATTTATGTAAATTTATAAAAAATTACATATAAAAATAGAGTGCAAGAAACTTCCTCGTGTGTAGGAATCATCCTCCCAAAAAGTCGATTAATTTGTATTAATGGCAAATATCCCGATTTCTTTGTTTGTAAAATTTTGAAGAAAATGAATGAACTGATTAGTCAATAGTTTTATATTTATACTAAATGATTGGTTTTTCTTTATTATAATTAAATATAGTTTTCTAAGCTGATAAACTATCAAAAATAGTTATCAGCTCGATTTCATTAACATTATCACCACATTTCAAAAAACAATCATTGAGTGCTTGTAGCAAATCTTTAAGCTATTAAGCTATTTATGATTCAGGCATTTAACAAGATTTAATCTATTGTTTTAGGATCTGGCAAATTAAATTTAATATATAATTTTTTTATGTCTATAATTTTTCTAAAAACCGAACTTATTTAATTATTTAAGAAATGAGAATCATTGGAATTTGGTCCAAATATTCTTCGCTAATTTATATTTACTTATATTCTTTTTCCCCATTAATTGTGAGTATTTTTTATTTTAAATTAAAATACTTCTTTCTTAATGGTAATTTATTATTGATTTTTTAATAAATTCAAAATAAAAATAGAGTATTATAATTTACTGGATTTTCTTCAAATCTCCGTTTTAATGACATTATGTTATCAATTGAGAGAGGTTTGAGTATATCTAATCTAACAAAGTTTAATCTAACCTTGCATCAATTACTATAATTATTGATTTCTATTTCTTTCCATTATCTAAATAGTTTTTAATGTTTTCTATGGAAGTCTTCGCTGTGAGAGTCATAAATTATTAAATTTTAAAATTTTAAGTTAGTTTTAATTCTGAATAAATAAATACATTGATGAGTTTATTTAAATAAATATCATGAAGTTGAAATCGTTTTATTTGTCTATGCTGAATATTAATTTCCCTGAAATCACTCCACAATGCTTTTATGATGGATTTTTGTGCATCATTTTTAACACTAATTATTATATCTTTGTGCCACAAATAATCATAGCATATTCACTCAAACAAAATATTTTATGCAATTAATGAGAGATTGTAAAAAGAAATTTACGTTTTTATTAAATAAAAGAATGTCTTTATCTTTGGTTGATCCTCATTTTAACAATAAAAATGCAGGCATTAAGTCATATCAGAGGAATTAAATAGTAGACAATTAAAATTTTGGGTCTACTTATTAAATTTAAATGAATTACTATGCCAATTTTTTAATTAAAATCAGATCTTATACAAAATAAATTTAGAAGTAATACCCAAATTTTGCGACTATTTCCACTCAAATAAATTTCATGTTTTAAAGCTTGTCTCCCTATAGTTCTTTCACTATTAATTTAAAATTTTGAGTAAATTTTCTTGATTGACTTATTCAAGAGGTCCATTTCTTCTTCAGATGAGCATACAAATACGCACTCTTTTTCTTTTTCTTCCAATTTTTTCATTAAAATTTTTTGAATTCTTTCAGGTTTTTAATAGAGGTAAAACATAGTATAAATCCTAATAACTAAAGTTAAAATAATTTAAATATAACAATTAAAAATTAAGTCCTCCAAAATTTTTATTTTGGCTTTAAATTTGAGATTTCATTCCATATAAATATAATTTTTTTTCTTAAAAATATATTTACTATACATTTAATTTATAACATGATATCACCTTGGATTTCACAATACTCATTTATTTATATTTATAATAGAATTAATTTGTATAACTCGCTCAAGTTTTTCAGAATAGGATTTGGATTATCAAAATATTACTGAAGCCTTCCTTCCCTTAAATATTATATAATTAATTGCAATTTTAATATAAAAATTATATTATTCGAGTTCTGGTGAGTCAATGATGTTCGTTTCTGAGAGAATTTTCTACTATTAAGCTTAATTTATTTAAAACCAAATTATAAAATGTTTATTATAACAACCGCATAACATTTATAAAAGAAGCCTTGACTGGACTATTTTAACTTGAAATTTGAATAAGAGAAGACCTCTTTTGTTCTTCCTTCACTGAAAAATGAGATTGAGCTGATATCTAAATTTATGCATCTTCTAATAAATTGTTATTCTAGACTCTTTGGTTCTACGGCCGTCTTCTCTAGCTTCCTCTACAATTTTAATTGCTTTATTATCTTCGGTGATTGTTCTGATTTTGATTTGAGTGATTGTCTTAAGATGATGCTATATATGTATTAATGTAAATAGAATAGAGTTTGTCAAGAATTAAATTGAATTATCTTGTAATATATGGCTAATCATTTGATTTGAAGATTGTCTAAGAATCTTAATTTTATTTTATTTACTAGTTTATCAAATGGGTAATGAAAATTATGATTTTTACAACAAATATAATAAATTTAATGATAAAAATAATTTTCATAGAAACGTAATAAAGAAATCAAGTCAGATTTTATAAAAGCTTATATAAAATGAGACTTTAAATGAAAATTAGATTTTTTAGTTAACATTCCTCCAATAAATATTATTGGACAATATAACTAACATTTTAATAATTTAAATGCATCAGTGCTTCTTGATTAATATGAGTTTTCCCTGATTTGTCTTTTTTCTCCTCTAACATTATTTTTCTTTACTATAAAGTCCCTTAACTGACCGATATTTCTAGGGCCATAAGAAATATCACACATTGAATCTAAATTAGGGCCGATCGTAGTCAATATGATTTGTTGAACAGGCTTACGATCTATTTTGAAATAATTTTCCACATTAAATCAAATAAATGTAACAATAATTTACCCAATTTAACAAGATTTTTATTTACTTTTTTCCACTTTAAAGATTTCAACACTCTTTTTTTAACAGTATTTGAAAAAATTATCGATAATTTACTTCATTATGAGGGTAGCAGGATATATACTTCTGCATTTAATATAAAAATTATTACATAATATGTGAATAATAAAAAATAATAGAAAATGCTACATTGTATCTCCTGAAACCCACAATGGAAAAATCTCCATACAAGGTAATCCATGCTCTTTTTAATATTAGAATTCTTCGAAACGCGCATTTCATTTAACTTTAGATTTATTTTCTTCTCGAGTCTATATTTGATGCCTCTTATCTCAAAAAAAATATTTCGACTAAAATCAATTTAAAAAAATGATAAAAATCTCCTCTTTAACACTTTGATGATTTCTTTTCGTTCTGGTACCTTCATCTAAGATAATTTATTATAAAATTATAGATGCAACTCTATTTATGGTATATAATAAGATTGTCTGAATCTATTAGACATCATCCTTCAAATTATTGACATACATCTTGGTAAATTCTGGCACACTGTTATAGCTACCTTGCCTAGTTATCTACTCCATTTTTTCCAATTCATCCAACAGTGTAAAAGGATATTGAGTGGATAAGGTTGAAGAATTCATAAATGAGTCAAGTTTCTTTTGGAGTTAGAGCTCTATAGACTTTTCAATTTTTAGTTAAAAACTTCAACAAAATAATTAAATTTGTGAGTTGATATCTTTCTAAACATCCTCCAACTTGATACCTTCAATTTGTAAATTAAATAAATGATTATTATTAATTACAGATTGATTAATTTTAAATGAAGTCTTCTTAATTAAAGTCACATTCAGATTATTTATCACTTTACGGGTCCCTATTCAAGTCATTATGATTTTAAGAATCGAAATCATATTAATCTTGCAACTTCTTCGCCATTTCTTCATCTTTTCTTAATCTTTCAGCCTCCTCTTGCTACTTTATTTTGTTAATAATTTCAATCAATTCTTAATCCTAAGAATCATCATTTCCACGTAAATTCTAAGGAAATTGCTATTATTAGTTATTAATGATTAGATTTAGATTCTAAAAATGGTGTGAGAGAGTTGAAATCACTTCAGACCGTCTTGAATTTATTGTGCTTAGAGACTCTCTGAACAAATTCTCATGAGGATTGTGTGATTTTTAAGATTTCTAATGATTATTTACAAAAAGTGGCAAAACTTCCTCTTTTTTTTCTTCCTCAAAGTCGTCTTCGTTGCTTTCATTATTGTCTTCATATTCAAAGGTTACTGAGAAGTCTGACTAAAATCCTTAAATAAGAATTTCATCGTAATCTAAATTTAGATCTTCGGCTATTTTTGAATCTATATTTAAGTTTCTTTGTTGTATTTTCTTGCTACCTGTCTTTAATCCTTTTAATTTTACTGGAATAAAATAGGGGGTAGAAAACCTCAAACCCCAAAACCCTCAAATTAAATTACAGTTGATATTGAAAAATTTTGTATAAACAAAACCCAAAAATCTGTTTGTCCAAGAATATTGATAACAAGACCAGAAATTTAAAAATAAAATTAATATATTTTAAATTCCGTCCCTTACTTCTCTTTCCTTGAGATAGTTTTACAGTATTCTTTTAACTATTTAAGCATCTTTAGCACTGTTAAAATTCGAGTATTAATTTGGTACATTTGATAACTGGCAAATCTCTTTCAAATTAGGCTCAAATATTTCGTCATCGATTGACATCCCATCAATTTTTAGAAATATACTCGCATTTTTTGCCTTCTCTTTAAAGCTATCAATAATGCTTCTTTGTAAGTCTAATTGCTCGTGGAAATTCATGCCAGAAATGATAAGGATCTAAACTTCTGATGAGGTTTCTATTGCAGATCCCAAATATTGAGAAAGTTTAGTCAAATTGAATTGCTGCAATGTATTTTTAAAATGGAATAGCAAAGATTGCATTTGATATGCATAATGAATTAATTTCAATTAACTAAGAGATTTAATTTAAGAACTCCTTATATTTTCTCTAACCATTAGTGCCTCGAGTGTTTGCTTAACATACTAACTTGATTAAAGTTAGCTTATCAGAACTTCTTCATGAAAGTAATTTCCCTGAAGTAACAGAATCATTTGAAAATGCTTGCATAAATAAGCTAAAATTTTTGAAAAATAAATAAAATTTAATCTGTAATTAAGAATTTGAATATAATGGTCAATAGAGCTGTCAAAGGAATTAAGAATATTTGAACTCTTGCTAGAATAGATCTTTGTATTTTGAGAATATCAGGAAGACTTATGAATGAATTTCCCCAAGATATTATGACTGTCTTCATTGTAACTATATCTGCAATCTTTATCGTATTGGAGCTCAGGAAGTTTCACTCTCGTCCAGTTCGAGCCTCAAACGTCATTTAAGCCAATTCTTAATTCAGGGCTAATATTAGGGCTTACAAGCCCCATTTTAATAATTTCTTAATTATAATGATTAATAATGGGATTTAATATATAAATATTATTAAAAATTAAATATGGACTAGGATTAAAGGTATTCTCTATAGAGAATTTAAATTAATAGTAAATTTATTACTAAATTAATTTTATGTATTAAAGTTTTATAGATAATTATTTATTTAATTAGGTATATACATAAATGGGGCTTTAAAGGAGAGCTCATAAGCTCTAAGTAAAATGGGCTTATAAGCCTCCAAAGGTTCGAGGAGGTTGATTTCACAATATATTGCGCTAAGATAGTAAGAATCATAAAGATATATGACATACGAAGCGAGTTAGAATATCGTGGGCTTTATTACAAATGGCATGATGAGATATGATAATTTTATTATCACTTCGATCATGAATGTACTTATTTATACAAACTTCTCTTTATAGCTCTTTATTCCATTAAATACATAATTTTGATTAAACATAAAATTCTACTTATTTTTCAAAAATTTTAGCTTATTAGTAGATAATAATAATATTAAAAGAAAAATGTTATTTATTGCCTCTTTATTTGCCAGCAATCTTTTCTACAATCTCACAGAGTTAAGTTCTGATAGCATCTAATAAACTTTATTGGATTGTTAAATCTATCACAACAATGAACTTTCTTGATTTTGATTTTTCTTCCATGTATAGATTAAAGTCCTCAACTTGCATTAAAATGCAATGCTTTTGTAATAAATTCCTTATAGAAAATTAAAAATCTTTTCTAAAGATGTATAAAAATTAACTTTTTAATAAAACTTGCAAATTTAACTCAACATCCAGCAAACAGGACCGACCCTTTGATCTGTATTTCTGGATTATTTTTCCAACAATAAGTCTTTGACACTCTTCCTTTTCAATTTAGTTTTAATTGCTCTACAAGAAGCTCGAAGATTAAACAGCAGGCATTCTGTTTGGGAATATATGTTGCATTGATTAATGCATTATAATTTTTTTTATTTTATTTAATTTTTAATATATGCAGAGCTTTTCAACAAATAATTCGACTTTTGGTATTATAAGAAGTAGCTATTTATGAATAAATTTAAGATAAAATCAAATTTAAATCAATTTTTTGAATTATTTTTGTTCAATTAAACCAAACTTTTCTAGCCCTAGCAGACACTTTTCTTCCGTATTCATTCTTAATAAAGATTAACTCATCACTCTCATTTTTATATATTTATATAAGTAATCTAATATTTTGAGGAAAATTAAATTTGCGGATTATATAAAAAGTCGTGTCAGATTAATCACTCTCAGACTTTTCTGTTAATCCAGTTTATGGAATATTAGTATTCTAACTCCCCTTACTAATTCCAGTAAATCTCAATTCAACTTCTGGATAAATTTCTTTAAACATTTTATATCCTTGGTCAAATATATCTCTCTGATCTGTTTCATAAAATATGAATATCTAGCTCTGTAGTGATTAATCAATGTCTCCCTGGTTTTAAATTTGTTCTTGGCATAGTTAGTATTTTTCTTATAGAATTTCAAAAATTGTTTCTGGATGAGTTTTTTAAGAAAGTTGAAAATCAGTATAGTCAGGTTCGTAAATTTTTATAGGAGGAAGCAAGTTCACTTTTTCAGAGGGTTGTGGGTTTTAGCTTTATACTTAATCTCTTTCTTTGGATCTTTAATCTTAGAGTTTTTAAATTATAAAACTAGATTATAAGTGTAAAAATAAAGTTCCTTCTTTCTAAAGCTTAACTTATCAAGCTTTTATTCCACATCCATAAAAAATTTCTTTACAGTAAATCTAAACGATAGGATTGAAATTCTCTCATTAAGTTTAACAAATTTTTTCTTTTTCTTAAGCAAGTAATTTTCTTGTCTTAATTTGCTCTCTAAAAAGTCTCCTAGTTTGTATAATTATTAAACACCTCTGTCTATTACGATTTAAACAGAAAAAGTAATTGAAACAATATATTAAACATTTACATTGATTAATAGTGCCCTAACTTGGGTAATGGGACATTTAAATTCTATAAGTTTTTAATAAATCTCTTCAATCTAAGGGAAGTCTGTCTCCCTTTACATAATTCTACGATCACTCACTCTATATATGATTTCATCTCTATATAAATAATCTCTTCTCATACTGCTGTTTTTTATAGTCTCTACTTATATTTGAAAATGTGGGTATAAATGCTCACTCTCTCCTTTTTAAATTTATCTGCTCACAATATTTAACATGTTTTAGTAATCCTTTTAAAGTTCAGATATCTTCTGAATTTGAAGTGGGTTTTATTCTTTTTATAATAGTTACGAAATTTACGAGATTTTACTTTTTATTATCTAAGATATATCTTCAAGTTTGCTTCTTTGATCAATTTCAAGAATTTATTGTTGAAGTAAAATTAGTTTATCATAATTTGGCTTGAGAGATGTTTCCTAATTTTCTAATTCAAACACATTTTTGAATGATTCTTGATTCAAGATAGCAATAAATTTCTCTAATCCCTCTCTTTCGATCAATAACTGTGATAAAATTAAATATTAAAGGTTTATGATACGCTTAAAGATACAATTTATTCAGAAATCTTACTGATGTTTGCCTTAATTTTCTTCCCAAATCCAATATCTAAAACTAACCCTCTTTCAAACTTTAACTGTTTCCTAGAGTCTCTAAAAGCTTTTAGAACAACCTTTTGCAAATCACCTTCATCCACATATTAATCTATGTAATGATAAGGCCCCTCAACATCATTTGAGTAGTATTATAAATTAAGTATTTGCTTCATTAACTTTGGGTCATGCTCACCTAGCCCAATCACTGAAAATTTACACTAGATATTTTTATCTGAAATATAAGTTTTGAAAGTTGATAGTGATTTTTATGTTTCTTCGGGGTACATGTCATCCCCATCAATTAGAAAGATTCCTTTTATCTTTTAAATTGCATTATTCTGCTCAATATGTTACTATAAATAATCAAAAGGCTTATGCACGCATGTATTACATCAAAATATATGTGCATTTTTTAAATTAATAATTCCATAATGATTAATTTATACTAGCTCCAGGAGTGTACATCTCCTCTATAACTTCACAAAACCCCTTATAGTCCACCTGAGTTTAAATAACCTCAACTTAATGATCATAGAGCATTACTAGCAGTTTATTTTAATTTCCCTTGTTATGTAATTTTTTAAGGATATCTTTCACTGCTTCCTTAACTGCCTCAAGTTTCAAGCCATTCATGGACATGCTGCGATCTAGCATCAAAACAAAGAGTGTATTTTATTTTTGAGATTAAATCATTTAATCATAGTCTTAAAGCTTAAGTTTTACATCTAAAACGTATTTTTAAATAGATAATCTTCTTTCAAAAATTATGTTGAAAAATTAAAAAATACAATCTAGATTCATGATTGAAAATTCTTCATTAACTTGGTAGTACGATAGAAATCCAGATTGAATATCAACATTCGCTAATTTGTGAATGCTTTCGTTATTACTCAAATCTTGTTGCCCAATATTTTCCATTTATATATAATCTTGATTTCTTAATTAATATATATATATATATATATATATATATATATTTTATTATATTACATGGTGAAATATTATGATTTTTTAAAAAAAATAAAATTGAAAAATAGTAATATAGTGAATTTCTTTTTTAAATAAATACTATAATTTTATTGAGTTTATTTATAAAAAGTAATTAAATGTAAGCAAATTATTATAAAATTTTAAATAAAATCATTTATTAATAATATAACTGTTCTGACCGAGACCCCACCCTCCTACCCCCCCTCCCCCCTTCAGCCGAGACCCCTTCATCAACCGAGACCCCCTCCCCCCCTCAAACCGAGAATCCCCTTTTATTATAGTCTTTTTATGAATTTTTTTTTTACTCAGAATAAATTTCTTGCCCTTCGGGCTGATATTACTATCAAAAATAAATTTTGATAAGTTCCTCTACGTCCGTCGACTTTTGTTTAGAACATACTCCCCTTAGGGAAATATTTATAATAAGGTTTAATTTTGACTATCATGATTAATAATATGATTTAATTGATAGACATAAATTTGAATTCAAGATTTTTTATAACTTAAATCACTTACACTCTACTATATAGTAAAAATTAATATAAAAATTTTTCCTATTATTTTTAACTTCATTTAAATATAAAATTTTTTTTATTATTACTTATTTAGTTAATTACTATTAAAATCTTATTTCTTAAGCTTAGTTTATTGAAAAATTAAAGACAATTTTTTATGTTTAGGATTACCATTTAAATATATATATATTTGAATAAAATAAGATTTTAATAGTAATTAACTAAATAAGTAATAATAAAAAAAAATTTATATTTAAATGAAGTTAAAAATAATAGGAAAATATTTTATATTAATTTTTACTATATAGTAAGTGATTTAAGTTATAAAAAATCTTGAATTCAAATTTATGTCTATCAATTAAATCATATTATTAATCATGATAGTCAAAATTAAACCATATTATAAATATTTCCCTATGGGAGTATGTTCTAAACAAAAGTCGACGGACGTAGTGGAACTTATCAAAATATATTTTTAATAGTAATATCTGCCCGAAGGGCAAGAAATTTATTCTGAGTAAAAAATAAATTCATAAAAAAAACTATAATAAAAGGGGATTCTAAGTTTGAGGGGGGGAGGGGGGTAGGAGGGGGGGGTCTCGTTCAGAACATATAACTATGTTCATAATTTTTTATATAAAATCGATAACAGTTGCCAGATATGGATAATACTTCAAATATACCCCAAAACACGAGATATTCACTTTTTAGCAATTTCAATATGCAAGATTAAATGAGAAGAAGTACGATAGACTTGCATACTATTTCATTAATATATTTATTTCTATTTACTTAATCTTTATTTTAAATTGTATGCTAGAAGAATAGCGTAAAATTTAATTAAAATTATAACTTTATATTATATTTAACATTATGTAATTTAAATAGTATTTATATAATAACAAAACAAATAATACTAGAAAATCCATGCAAAATATACATCTAAATAGTTTTTAAATTGCAAAAAAGCAATAACTTCAATAATTGAACCCACTTAACAGTAATGGAGCAAAAAGGTAATCATCAATATTGCTCAATTATAATCATCTACATCACATGAAAAATTATTTTAAAATTATATAGGTTTTCTAATTAATGATAAAGTATTTTTTTACTTTCTTTAAAAAATGTGATTAATTTCAAAGAGAATAAAATGTACGATACTATTGAAGCAGAAAAGTCTAATTTTTATTACATTTCTTTAAAATTTCTATTATTAAGCCTAATATAAAACTAGATCTAATGAAAGAATATAACCTCTATGTCCTTAAAAAGTAACTCGAAGACCAGAAATATAATGAAATTTAGCAAAACATTATAGATCATGAGTAACTATTTAGTCGCTAAGCTAATTCATAAACTGGAATAAGCCATAGTTTAAGTTAGGGTTTTCAGAGTTTTACATAATAATCGACATAAAGAAATGCTTCAAAGTTTAAAGAAAGTTAAAAGATAAAGAGTAATGATCAATTTATTGGGAATGAGAAGAGTATAGTCATAGAGGATTAAACTAACCAAAGGAAAAATCTTAGATTGGTTAAGGCTTCAAGTCAAAAATCTTTTAGAAATTCTATATATAAATTTCCAGAATAATCAACTCCAAACTTTCAAGAAAATTTTGATATAGTTTGTGGTACGTCTTCATTGGTCAAGGATTCTACGAGATAATCTACTGATTAAAAAGTCCTAAAAGTAAAAGCATAAACTGAATTAATAGATAAGAAACGCCTTACATAATAAGCTTTTGAGAATATCAATAACATTACAGGATGGGAAAGTGAAGAAGAATTGAAAAAGTTCTCAATAGATGCCAGAAATGCTTCAAATAAACAGAAATCTTAGACAGTAAAGAAATTTAAAAAGTAAAAAAAAGTTTCAAATAATGAAGAATCAATAAACGATAAAGAAAGAGAATACTATAATTCTGTAATAGTGCAAATGAAAGAAAAATAGAATAGTGTACAGAGGTCACCTCTAAAGCTTGTTTTAGTATAAATGCAGGAATAAAATCCAGTTAATAATCTTCACCAAAATTACTCTCTATTGCAAGACTAAAAATAGATCCCACTGACTGATAAAAATAGAAAGATTTCTGTAGAATTTCATGCTTCTAGAACTCAGTTTGATTTTAATTTCATTAAATCACCCAAACGTTAACTAAAGGAAATATTATTAACTACTATTGATGTGTCTGAGCCTAAAACTTTTCCTTCGAAAAAACTACTCAATCATTCTTCAAATTTTGCTGAAAATCCTAAAAGGTTAAAAGATGACCCTTCATAAATCGATATAGAATAGGGCATTAATGAAGATTTTTATATTAAGAAATTATTACCTACAATCAACACTCCAAATTCCAACTCTCTCAATAAACTTAACTTTTAAGAATATGTTAAATCACTAAAGAAGTCATAAATCCTTAATCCTACACCTAGATAAAGTTAATATCAAAATGAGAAAATGATTTAGAGTTAATCTCTGCCCTAGATATAAACCCATCAATAGACAAACCTATATAATTAATTGAAACGAATTATTTCTTTTAATTTAATTCATCATGAATATACTTTATTTTTTAATAAAAAACCAAATAAATCCTTAAAGCATTTACTCTTTGAAACTGCATTAATACAATTAATAAAACAATAGCTTGAAAAAACTAAAAAAATAGAACGAATACTAAACAAAAAGGGAGAAGTATATGTTTCTCAAAATTAATGGCAGTAAAGTTGAAGATAAAGGGCATATAATTAAAATTTTAGATGGAATTACTAGAATAAAGAAAAATTGGGAGATATTATATGTCATTTTATGTAAAATTAATGGAATTTACTTATATGTTTTTTTAGTTTTTTATATTGTAAATTTATATTTCAAAAAGATCCCTTATAAAAATGCATCGATTAAATGATTAAGTAAACTATTCTTGTTTAATTAGTGAATTATTAATTTGAGTAATGAAGTGATTTGTAATATTTATGATTTATTAAACTTTAAATAACAATTAATTGCTTTATCATTTTACGGTAACAACATTGCAATTAATTTATGTAATTGCCAGAATTTCAAGCGTAGTGCTTTACCATACCAGCATAGATGTCTCTTTCAATATATGCGCTTGAAACTTCGTTTTCATATGTAATTTATAGTTTTATTGAAAATATAGAATCATTTGTTAATTTAATAACATATTTGTAGTTTTCAGTTGGGTCAACATCTGCTTGAGCAGCTCCCTTTTGTAGATAGTTATTAGCCCACACAGTGAATTGATGTTTATGAGTATCTCCAAGAGCAGCATTTACATATGAGTAGGTGTAGTTAGCCCATGATTCTCCAACATTTAGGTCCTTGACATATTCGCATGGATTTCCAGCCCAGAGTTGCTTGGCTGGGATGAGTCTGCCTGGTGGAACAACTGTGCCTGGGGCAAGCATAGCTCCCTTCTCAATTCTTGCTCCTTCAAGAATAATGCATCTATCTCCAATGAAGACATCATCCTCGATGTGGCAGGAGTAGAGAGTGCAGTGAGATCCGATTGAGACATTGAAACCAACATAGACATTAGCTGGCATGCCAGTTGGCAAGCTTGCAGCAGTGCAGACGACTGAATTATCTCCAACTGATGAGAAGTTTTTTATCCTAAAATTGAATGATATCAACTGTTCTAGCATAAAAAATTATGCTCTAAGTGTTATTATTGTTGACTTGAATTATCAATATGATCAAACCTAAACTGATACTTACTCAACTTTATTGATATCTCCTCTAATAACTGTATTATACCAGATTGAGCTCCATCTTCTAAGCATGACTTCTCCAACTATAGTAATGAATTGTTAATTTTAAACTCATTTGTGAATTATGACTTACTGACTGTAGCATTTGGAGCAATCCAAGCATTTTCACTTCTTGGGTAGAGATCATACAATGGCAACTTTATTCTGTGCTTGCTGAGCTCCTCAACGTAGGCGATTTTTGGCTTGTCAAGTTCTATATTCATTCATAAGCTTAAATATTTTTTTAAAGGAGAATAAAGATTTATTTTCCGATGTTCAATTTCAAAAGTCAAATTAACTTTATATTGTAAAAATATGCTTCCCATCAATATTTTGATTATTTTACATACGACTCATAGATCTGAAAGCGTTAGTGAGAAGAGATTTAGCTCCTTATTTCTTGGATGATTGAACTAACTTGTTTGCTATCATTTTTAACTTATTATATTATAATTATTGAAAATTAATAATTAAAATGACTGCATTTAATTTATGATAATTCATATTCAGTGAGTTAGAGATTGATGATTGTTAAATTATTAAATCTTAAACCCCGTTTTTAGTAGTTTTTGAGATATTTTTTATCTTTTGATAAAATTGTTTTTAAGTAAAAATAAACTTAATTAATGATGTTTACTTTACTTTAAAATTATAAAACCATGTTTTTTGTTCATTTAATTTTAGGATTTTTATAAAATATTTACAAATTATTATTGATTTTTAGGATAAATTATAAATTCTATACTATGTATTTATTAATATATTTTTAATTTTATAGAAAAAACCTACACCCTAACTCTTAATATGTAAATGAAATTTATGAAAGACAAAAAATAAGATATTTCAAGGAAGCAATGCCATTCCTTGACTCATAGAATGCGAAATTAAAAAAATAAAAACAGCTTATAATGATGCTACTCTGATTAATATTGCATAAAAGCTGCATTTTACAGTGAAAGTGCTTAGATAAAGTAATAAATATAATAAGTGCTAAGCTGCATTTTTAATTATAAGTTTTCTATCCATCTCTTTAAAAATGTCTCATATCACTTATTCGTTCATTTGGTTGGGTCGTGGAGAGTACCAACAATATCGTTTTAATATGTTAAAAATAGGAGAGTTTAAATGATCTACATTGAGTTTATAATTTATCGTCATCTCTGTAAATGAAGTAGTCTTGGTTGTCACCAAGAGTGACCTTGGCTCCGCCATACTCTGGGAGTAGGACGGTGTCGCCCTCCTTGACTGAGACTGGTCTGAGTTGTCCGTTATCGAGATGTCTGCCTGGTCCAACTGCGACGACTACACCGAAGTTCAATTGGTCTTGCCTGCTCTCTGGGAGCAAGATTCCTCCCTTGGTCTTGGTGAGTGGCTCTGCCTTCTTCACAATGATTCTATTCATGAGTGGTCTGAGTTTACTGAATGCTAACATTTCTGTTTTTTAGATTTTTCTAGAACTATAATAAATTAAATTATAACCTCACGATTAATACACTCCTTATTTTCATCCCATGAGAATAGAAATTTAATGGGTAAGGTCAAAATATTTTTATAAGTAGGGATGCTAAAATCACAATTAATTTCTTTTTGAATTTTGATTTACAATTCTAACTTAATTTAAAAACTCATCATCGTATATCTTTTTTATTATTTTACTGATTAAAATTGCTAATTTCATATAATTTGATATATTATTTATTTATGTTTATATCTTAGTAATAATCTATTAAGTAAAATATCTTTTTGAAAAACCACAATAGTAAAATGGAGAATAATAGTAATTTAGTCCCACAAGTTAAAGTAAGAGCCACCCAACTTTTCATCGATGGTCAATTCGTTGATGCAAAGACTGGAAGAACATTCACCACAGTTTAATTGTTAATTAATTACAGGTCATGAAAAGAAATAATTGTGTGCTTTTCTTGGTATTTATCAAATAAAAATCAGTTAACCCAGCTACCGAGGAGGTAATTGCACACATCCAAGAGGCAGGAGCTGAGGATGCGGAACTTGCAGTTTAAGCTGCCAGAAGAGCATTCGATGAGGGACCATGGAAACAAATGTCTGCCTACGATAGATCAAGACTCATCCACAAACTTGCAGATTTAGTTATTAAATTTGTATCAATACACTCACTATATTGCAGATTTGATTGAATAGAATCTTGATGAGCTAGTTGTGCTCGAGGCAATGGACAATGGTAAGCCAGTCTCCATGGCAAGAGCTTTGGACTTCGCTGGTGTTTTAAACACTTTCAGATATTACGCAGGATGGGCTGACAAGATAGTTTATTAAAATTATCTTTATTTACACTAGACCTGAGCCAGTTGGAGTTGTAGCTGCATAAAATTTTATAATTAATGTTTTATAAAGAATTAAATCGAAATTGACAAGATTCACGGATCAACTATCCCAATTCAAGGTGATTACTTCGCATACACTAGACCTGATATCTATTTTAGAAATTTTGATTGTAGCTGCAATTATCCCATGGAACTTCCCAGCTTTAATGCTTAGTTGGAAACTCGCTCCAGCACTCGCAGCTGGTTGCACTCAATAATATATTTTCTTCAAATTAACATTAATTAATTACGAGTGATATGCTTATATTTATATATTTTCAAACTGTTGTTCTGAAACCTGCTGAGCAGACCCCACTTTCAGCTTTGAGAATTGCTGAGCTTATCAATGAAGCTGGCTTCCCACCAGGTGTAGTAAATATCATCCCAGGATATGGACCCACTCTATTTGATACCATTCTTATAAAAACTACAATGAAAATTAATTTGAAATGACTACTATTATAATAACTTAAATTTTGATTTAATGATTGATGGCACTTGCTTAACATAAACTAGTTGACAAAGTTGCATTTACTGGTTCAACCGAGGTCGGCTATGAAATCATGAAATCTTCACATGTCTAAAATCTCAAGAGAATTACCCTTGAGTTGGGAGGTAAATCAGCTTGCATTGTTATGGACGATGCTGATCTTGAAAATACAGTAATTTTAAAATGTAGACTTTTACTAAATGTTTCTAAATTTTATTAAAAAAATCAAATTTACTATCTTATCTTGACAATCTTGCTATTGATGTCAGTCAATTCGCTACTTTCGCTAATAGTGGTCAATCATGTGTAGCAGGTTAAAGAGTGTGGTAAATTTATAAGGAAATATTTGTATGAAAAGATCTATGACGAATTTGTTAAAAGAACTGTTGCAGCAACTAAGATTCAAAAGGTAGGTCATCCTCTTGACCTAAATATCTAATGAATATGGTCCTATCATTGACAACGTTTAATTCACAAAAAAGTTGACATAAAACAGACTAATCTGGTAAACTTTTGACTGGAGGAAAGAGACTTGGAGATAAGGGATTCTTCATTGAGCCAGCAGTCATTGTTGATCTAACTGATGAATTAAACATTTAAACTTTTTTTTATATCATGGAGGTTTTCGGACCAGTCATGTAAATCCTTAAGTTCTCAACTCAATTTGTATTATGTTACACGACAAAAATACAAGAGAGCAAACAGTTCAAACTATGGTTTAGGAGCTGGTGTGATTACTCAAAGCTTAGACACTGCTATGGCTGTAGCTAACTCAATCAAGGCTGGTTCAGTCTACGTTAACTGCTATGATACTTCTGATGCTAACATATATAGTTTTTATTATATTATGGATTCAAAGATTCAGGCCTCGGCAGGGAATTAGGTGAGATTATAAGAAAATACTATAATAAAATACATGTCAAGTAAATAAATTACTTTAGAAAGAGACCAGAAAATTGGCCTAAATAAGAAATATAAAAAATTCATTAATCATTGATAAAAATTGTCTTTCTCAGATTGTTACAATTTAAATCGAATAGAAATTTAATTGATTTTCAACTGTAACCTAAATATAATTAAAAATAATGTCTTTAAGAAGTGGCTCTAGAGCTAATCTCAAATCGGCTGGATCCTCAAGACCTATCAACAGAGCTGAATCTGTTAAGTCATTCGCTTAAAGTGGCATGAGAATGGTTGGTACAGCTGTACCTTAATATCTATGATTATTATTATTGTAGGAATACATTCGAAATTGGAAAATTATATTAAAATTAATTTATTTTATTTCAAATTACTGGTAGATAAAGTTTGACAAATTGGACGATCTTGAGCACATTCGATATAGAATTAAAAATTAGATAGAATTTATTATTGCCAGTACTATTTTATATTATCGATGGAGCAAGTTAAAACACGATTTTAATTAATCACCTCTAAATTCATTAAAATTTACCCTCTCATTAAAATCGTGTTTTAACTTGCTCCATCGATAATATAAAATAGTACTGGCAATAATAAATTCTATCTAATTTTTAATTCTATATCGAATGTGCTCAAGATCGTCCAATTTTTCAAACTTTATCTACCAGTAATTTGAAATAAAATAAATTAATTTTAATATAATTTTCCAATTTCGAATGTATTCCTACAATATTACATAGAAATCTTTCTTATTTGACATAAATTTGAACAATTGCTAATAATATCATACATTTATTTTTCATTAGATTTCTCTTTCTATGATTTAAATTTAAAAGAGACAAACCATTGGATCAAAACAATAAAAACACAGCAGTAGTAACAATTGACGATATTGCTAGAATCAGAGAGCAATGTGCTTACGTTCCTTATGAAACAGAGAAAGAATTTTTAATGAAATAGAAGAAGGAGCTCCAGGAAAAATCCAAAGCCAGAGTTTAAAATTGGCCAAATACCATTGAAGCTTAGAGGAAAAAGCGCGAAGAGGAAAAACTAAAGAGACTATACGATGAAGAGGTAAGTATTGTAACACTATAAAATAAATAGCATTATTTGCTTTGGAAGTTTCAAAATTAATGTTAAAAAGAGTTACTGGATGATTCTAATCCAATTCTTGGACTATGATACTCTAAGGATTGAGTTTTTTCATTTTTTATGCTAAATTTCTATTAATCAAAGAGAAAAGATTAAATGCCATAGCAAATGCAAACAAAAAGATGCATGATTAGCAAGATCAAGTGCTGACATAGTTATACATTTATAATCATTCCTCAGAAAATATTGATAAAAATATTGAGAACTAATGGACAGAGCTAGAGAAAGATTGCAATAGGTTTAAATGCATTTATTAATTACTTACTGCATATATTTCAGATGAGTTAAGAAACTAAAGAATGATAGACTTGAAGGATAATTGATAAAGAAGCAAGTTGAGCTAAATCAAGAATTAGAGAAATAAAAGCGTATATACATTAAATTTGACAAATAAAAATTAAAAGCTAAGACAAGAGAAGAATTTAAGAAAGCTAATGATGACTTGCAGAAATTGACTTATAAAAATGGATATCAGAAATTCCGTGAAAATTAATTGACAAGATAAAAGCTTATTGAGAAATTTGTTATAAACCATTTAACTCTTTAAGAAATTTTGAATAAGCAAGTTTCTGTAATTATTATAAAAGCAGCTAGGCTTTTCGAAGAAAAAGAACGTAGAAGACTTGAAATGTAGCAATAAATTGAAAAGTCTAGATAACATTAAATCCAAAAGCGCCTCCAAGATCGAGATGTCGTAAAGAGAGACGAGAAAGAATTTTCAGAATTCTGGAAAATTCGTTCTGAGGAGCTCGCTCTCTCTGAATAACAAGAAAAGGAAGAAATTAGGTTAAGAAACATGGAGCTAAAGAACTATCAAAAGCGATAGATCGATATTAGAACACATAAAACTGAAGAAGTTTTTAAGAAAGACCTTACTGAAGCCACAAAAGCTAACGCCCTCATAGATTAAAATGAGAAAGAATTTTACTCATATGCTGAAAAATGCATTAAAGAGTGGCAGGATGCTGGCAAAAATGTTACCCCACTTATTCTTGAATTAAAGAACTATAAAAAGAAAGTCATTTGATTATGAAAAACTACATTAAAACTGATTAAGTATTAGGAAAACTGATGGAAGATTTAATTATGAATAATTGAAAATTTTACTTCATCGATTATTGCATAGCTAAAATATTTTTGAATTTGATTATTTATACATCGATGTGTACATTATATGAAGAAAAATTTTAATTGTAATTTTATGGACCCACTGTTGGTAAGGCACTTCCTCAAAACCTTTATGAATTAGCGTTTTAAGATTATTTAAAGAGTCTTTGTCCATGAAAAGATCATAATGATTCCTTCTTGACCCTAACTCAGAATATGAATTTATACCATATTTATAATTCACCAAAATCCTAAGATATATCGAATAAGCTTAAGAAGAGGGTGGTAAACTTTAAAAGTAATTTCCTCATTTTGAATACTGATGACATGACTATCGTAAGAGAGGAGGTTTGCTTGAATTAAAATTTAAGTTATATTTCAACTCTTGATGAGGTCATCAAGAGAGCGAAATTCATATAAAACAAAAGTTTATACGTAAAATTATATGATGCAAGCACACCCTTTGGTGGATTCATTAAAATGAAATTAATTTAGAGTGAGAAGGGTCTTTCCTAATATCTTGAAAATAAAACTGTCATTATCAAGAGGCCAGCAATTTGATAGCTTCTAATTGATCATGAATAAATAAAAAGATTCGAAGTAAAGCTTAAAAAACTATGCAAAATAAGTCAAATAATATAAATCTATTTATTTCTTTAACAAATAAACAAATAATATGGGATAATTAATCAAAATTATATACTATACAGCTGTGCCAGGGCAGAGAAGAGACAATAACTTATTATATTGTATAATGATGCTTCAATTTGAACATTATACAGACATTAATTTTTTCTATTCGAATATTAGTGTGAATAAATTTATTATAAAGATAGAATATTAAATTAAGATATCTTAAAGCTGCTAAAAAATATTATTTTAATTATTCAAAGAGGTCCAAATAATTTAAAACAAGTTTCTCTCATTAATTCAGTAGTAAATTTATTAAGAAATTAATCTAAAATTATAAAACTTACTGTAAGTCTAATAAAATATATTTTGAAACTGTATAGAAACTAAATGAGTTTTAAAATTAGTTTCTCCAATTAAATATCTCCATGAATTATACTGATAAATTTTATAAGATTTATTTTCATTTTTCTTTGCGAGTTATTGATAAAACCTTTATATAGATGGAGAGAAGAAGAATTGACGAAATTGAAGATCAACTAAATAGCGAGAAAAGTTCAAATAATTCCTAATATAAAAGACTGATTATATTTTTCAACATTTTTATCATATTTTTATTTAAATCTTAAAAAATCTCATTATCAAGATCAAGTGAAAGCTTTTCACTCCAAAATGTTGCTCTGCGATGTGATTTAAGAGCGAGAAGCCTAATTAGATCTCAAAAAAAGAAAAGAAAATATTGATAAAATCTTTGTCATTCAAAACCCCAAAACCCTTTCAGTAGTTTGATTGAGTTTTTGATTGATAAAAGTAGACTATTAGTGCATACTTTATTAGGGTTTTAATAGGGTTTATGTAGGGGTTTAATGTTTAAATATTAGTATTTTAAGTGAGTATAACAAGCGAGTTTTTAAAATATTTTCACACAAACATAAGCTTAGAGTCATGTGGCAGTTCTCTGAATTTTATCTTTCTAAGTTGATGTTTGATTGTTTCTATTGTTTGTTAATTCTCTTAGCTTGGCTTGATAATAGTTGAGTATGCAAGTTCTCTGAGACCTCCATTTATTTTATTTTTATCGAGATATTGTTTGATTCTCTGCTTAGAATCTCTCTCACCCCTGCAGCTAAAGTAATCGTTTCTTGGCATGTCGCTCTCTATTATTATTACTGCTAGAGCCCAGATATCCCATTAAGTGTCTCCATCTCTCCAATCCTCTCTCTCTGGAAAATATCCAGGAGTACCGTATACATTTCCTTATGCAGAGGCTTGCAGTCTTTGAGCTTTGTTGAAGTCTATGATATAACTCTAAGAGGCTGAAAATTCAACATGATATTCTCTGGCTTTAAGTCTCTATGAGCATAACCTAGCTTGTGAAGCTCTTCAATCCCCTCAACTATCTGCTATATAATCTAGCCAATTTATTTCTGACATTTATTGTCAGATAAGAATTCTCTGTAAGTCATTTCAAGTAATGGAAGCCTGAAGGCTACATGATCTTTACCAAGTAAAATAGCATCAAGCTATATGATATGCCTGCACTCATTTAACTTTGCCTTTTAAAGAGCATAATACTCATTTGCAAATTCCATTTGGAACTTGTCATCAGCAAGGCAGTAATTGAATGGATATATCTTGTAAGCATATTAGTCATCAGTAATGACTCTCTTCTCTATTTTATCTTCAAGAGTGAGGTAGTTTCTAGGCAAGAATCTAAGTCAATGATTTTTAATATGGGAATCTTCATTGCTTCTATTTTAACCATGATTTTATTGATCTCAGAGACTGGAAAGTTCTTGACTGCTTTCTTCAT
>ARYC01003299.1:0-84183 GCA_000711775.1 Oxytricha trifallax | reverse complement strand
ATACTTTTGTGAGCTGTGTGAGAGAGATTTTGCTCATAAATCTAGCTGGTACAGGTATATGAAGGTTCATAAGGAAGCTAAGCCTACTGTATACTTAAAGCATGACAAAGTTATGGAAAGTATGATTGCTTTGAGTGCCATAAGCAGTACTCTCACACAAGAGACTTAAAGAAGCATCTTTTAAAAGCCCACAAGAAAGAAATAGAAGTTGAAGATTAAGACACTCAACTGAAGTTGCTCAACAAAGAAAAGCAAGGAAGCCTCTTTAAGTTGCTGAGCTTTAACAGGCAAGCGAATCAGAGTATGTGAGGATAGCACGCAACCTCTTAGCATCAGAGGTCACTAAAATCATGATTAAAATATAATACAAGAAAATTCCAGTACTTGCATAGAATGATTTAGATACTTCTCTCTAAAGCTACCTAATTCTAGAGGACTCCTATGACAAGAAAGTTATTAAGGATCATCAGTATGCTTACAAGGTATATCCTTTCAACTATCTCCTTAGTGATGATAAATATTAAATGGAGTTTACTAATGAATATTAAGTACTCACTCAGGCTAGGTTTAAAGAGTGCAAATACTTAATAAAGCTAGATGCTGTTCTCCTAGCCAAAGATCATGGAGCTTTCAGACTACCACTCTTTGAAATGACACTCAGAGATTTCATAACTGATCAAAGAAATCATAGATAGCTTGCTTTAATATCAACCTAAGCTATACAAGGTATCAAAGAGCTTCATAAGTAAGGCTTTGTTCACAGAGATCTCAAGCCTGAGAATATAATGTTGAACTTTGCACCAGTAACAGTAACAATTATTGATTTCAACAGAGCCTTAAGAGTGGAAGTATCAAGGCTTGGAAGTGTAATGGGAACTCCAGGCTATTATCCAGAAAGAGAAGACTGGAGAGATGGAGACTTATAGTGGGATGTGTGGGCTTTAGCAGCAATAATAATAGAGTGCGATATGCCTGGCAATGAATACTACTCTACAAGATGCGAGAAGGATGCTAAACAAAGAATAAGTCAATTTATTGACAAAACAAGAGTATCTCAATCAATGAAACAAATGGCAGAGTCAATATTAATTAAACCAAACTCAAGATCAGAGATATCAATAGAGCAGATAGAGTTGTGGTTAAGTGAGATAAACTTCAGACCTCTTCCACAGATCCAAAAGTGCATTTTGAGTGATTAAATTAAATACATTTACTATAAATTTGACATTAAAACCTATTAATAACCCCAACCCCTAACAAATTCCCTACAAATTAAAGCACTTATAAACCTCATTAAGGGGTTTTGGGGTTTTGATTGAAAAGACAGTAAAATACAACCTCAAATTTTGATTAGACCTAAGCAAAAATTAAATGAAAGTATTTTATCAGAAATTAGTTTAAATTTCACAGAAAGGGAGAAACTTTTAGAATCAGACTAAGAAAGAAAGAAAACTGTTAATTTCGGGAAGGAACAATAAGTTTAAGTAAATAGCAACGATGATATAAACTCTTAACAAAACATCAATAATGATACCTATGATAATCAATAGTAGTAGCTAATAAATAATTTGAATAGCAATAACTCTAAGAGTAATAGATACCAGGTTTCTACAAACTCTAGTGAAAATAAGAAGCGAATAATACAATAAGACCTGTGGTGGGCAATAAAAAATACCAAAGCCAAAGTGAAGAAAGTGAAATATGAATCCAAAGATCCTTCTCAAGTGTAAGTATTTCTCCATAAAATATATACAAATATTTTAGGAAATTGAAGCAAAATACAGTATCATAGGACAAATTATTGACATGGAAAATCAAAAGTATCGAATAAATGAAAGCTAATCACGCATGTCTTAGACCAGCATTCACAGGTTATCCTCATCTTAGTCAAATTCCTCCGAAAGCGAAAGAAAGAATGTTAAACAATATATTGATAGTGATTGAATTATTTTCAATGTAAGACTTACTATTATCAAATTTAAGGAAATCAAATATAAAAACTCGGTATATTATTTTTTATAATTATTGCATCTATATTATGATAATCGTTGATATAACAATATAGAATCCAATAGATATTTTCTTATTAAAAAATATGGTTGAACTACATAATGAACTCAATAAATATTTTAAACAATAAAATTACTCCAGATTATTTTTATGAATAGTCTTAATTTAATAATATCCAAGTATGATTTTAATTTTAAATATGTAAAGGACTTAAACTTCTTTGAATACTTAAACCTCTACAAGAAAAAAGCCAGAGTCTCTTGAAACCATATTTGATGAATTTAAAACTTTCGAGGACGAAGAACCTTCTTTGGAGTCGATTATTTAAGAGAAATAAGCCCCTGTTTTCAATCCAAATATTTCGAAGTTCTACGGAGTTTCTTATGGGATATTTGAGGAAGCTATTGCATAGCATGATAAAAATACATATTCATTGTAGAAATTTTATTTAATAATATTTAAAATAACATTATATGATAAAAAAGTAGAGTAGCAATCAAGATATACAGTATTATGGATTTTGACTTTTAAAAAATGCCTCTACCAATTCACTTAATAAACAGTCCATATTTAGAGAGCGCTCTTTCTTTTCTAAAAATAGAGAAAAAGCGTCTTAAAGAATAACTTATCTTTGTCATTCTAAATTAATTCGTAAGATCTTTTCAATTTGATTTTGGCTGTTTATGATAGAAATGTAAAATAAAACTATCTTTAATTTTACGGATCACAAATTGATTATTGTTTTAAATTATCTATAAATTTTGATTAGTAATTATGTCTTTTAAAAATAAAACTGACTATAATAATCACTGGAAGCTTAAATTACAAGACTTATTAAAAAAGAAACATTTCTCTATGATTTTGAAAATAAGAAAGCCTTAAGAATAAATAAAAGAAATTCTCCCATTTTTCATAAGTAAAGTCATTTTAATAGCAATAGAGGATAAAATTATAGAGAAAATAAGCTTAATAATGACAAACTACAACTTTGAGCATCATATGATGCGAATTTGCAGTTTTTTGTTTTAATAAATTAATGGCATGAAATTGAGCGATAGTGCCATTATGAAGTTTATTAGATAGTTTTTAGAGGTAGAGAAGGAACGAGAAAGTAATATTAGAATCGTTTAAGTGAGTAATAAGGAGTTCAAATTCTTAAGAGTAATTCAAATATATATGATTTAGATTCAAATTATTGGGGGGGGGAAGTTTCCTGCCCCAGAATTTTATATGCACCCAAGGGGGGAAGTTTCCTGCCCCCAAAAAGGTAGTTTCCTGCCCCGTACATAAAAATATGCAATTTTTATAATTTTCAAAAAATCTTTATCATCTATCATTATGTAGTTTTTTTATAAATTATGCTTCAAATATCATTTCTACCTTGATAATCAATTTAAAATTTAATGAAAATTACATTAATTATTAATAAAAACACTTATTTTAGCCTTGTCAATAATATATAATTTGATAACGAATAATTATGTACCTTGAAAATTATATAATAATAAATGTTGTATATATAAAAATAAATGTTGTATAATACATGGTTATGGTTATTGTAATTGAAATTTATTTGTTTCTATTAAATTTATTGCAAAAACATAAAATTTAATGTTGGGGGCAGGAAACTACCTTTTGGGGCAGGAAACTGTCTGGGGGCAGGAAACTTCCCCCCCCCAAATTATTACTTTATTTTTAAATATAATTTTTTCCCAATTTAAGAGATATTCAAGGCATGAATAAAGATAGCCCAGACAGGCAACATCTAGATGATTCAGACCAATACATAAACTATAATTAAATTTAATTGTAGCACAACTATCACGATTTGTTAGTAGACAACTTTAGAAAGCCAAAAGTATGAGGAGACTTAGAACCTCGGAGAAAAGCGATAGACCAGTTGCTTCTAGTAGTTATCAATAGAGATATAGTATGAAAAAAATGCTATCAATTCTTTCTCAAAAAATGATAATTTTTTAAATTTGAAATATTTATATAAATGACGACTAGGTCTAGCCAGAATCGAAGCAGCAGCATGATTTGAGATAAAACCTAGACAAGATATTTAAGAGGAACTTGAAAAAGTCTATTTAGCAATAGTCAAGCTCAAAACTTAGCGTTTTAAATCCTCTCACTTCCCTGAAATACAAGCGTAAATCTACAGATGATCTGGCTTTAAAAAATCATCTTCATAGATAAAATAAAGTCAACAATCAAATAGATAATTTAGATTATGATCATGAAGAAAAACAAAATATTCAAAAAGTGCCTTTAAAAATCTACTATTTATAAATGATTTATTTCTAATTAAAAATTTAATGAAAAAAAAACAAGAGTTTTTAAATTTAGTGTTTTAAGAACAAATTTAAAGCCTATAAAATTTCAGATAATATGCTAAATGTCTAAGAAAGCAAGTAACTTTTATCTCCTCTAAGGAATTAGCTAAACTTCAGATAAAGCAAAGATAGAGAAAAGCATGATTAATGCCCTGACTTTTACTTGAAATATGCGAATTATGTGATTATATTTCTATTCTTATGTCATGATAATATATGGCATGGTAAATTCATTTTTATGGTATGATTGATAAGAAATAGGAAGAAAGGAGAAATTTAAAGAAAATTATCAGGAAAATGGATTTATCTTCCGACGAAGAAGAATTTCAAAACCCTTAAGCCAAAGATTAAAATTCCCAGAATAATCAAAATATTAATAGTCAACAAGAAACAGCTAATCCATATAGAGACAATAGAAATAACTTTATTAATTCAAAAACTTAGTAAAAATTTAAAGAGAGTGAAGAATAGGCTTTAATAGATTAGCATGAAGAGAAAGTTTATCGAATTGATAAATTGAAAGAATTTATTAATAGATGCTAGACAAGCTAAAGGGAGTAACGATCCAATAATTTAATTTATTGATTTAATTTAAAGTATTTTATGAAATGATAAAGGGTAAAGTGCAGGTGTTGCAGTTAATGATGAATAAACCTCACTTAAATATAAATAACAAAGGATGTTTTTAATAACAGGACTTCAATAGCACAAGCTTTGATCCAAGTTCAATTAAAGCTCTTTAACATGATTAAAATCAGTCTGAACTTTAACTTCCCTAGACTTAGAGATAAAGCAAAATAGTTAGATTTAATCAATTTATGAAATTCTCTAATGCTCACAATAAATCTCATTAATTAATCCAATAACTCAAGAACTCTAAATCTTTTAGAACTTCTATAGCTTATTCATAAATCGTCCTCTCTTTAAATTAGTAATTTAGAAAGTCTGTCTTAATAAATTCCATCCCAACTACACATTAATCATTCCTAAATGGCCTAAAGTAGAAACAAAATCAATCTCTCTCAAATATTTCGTAAATAGTGCCATCTGAATAGTATTAACAACAGGTTTTCACTTCACTGTATAAAATTGAAACTAATTGGCGCAGTCATAGAGATACTATTAGCGCATAGGGTAGTAAGAGAGTTTAATAAGCAATTTAAAAAGCTTATAAATTTAGTAATTAGCAGATGTTGGTGGGTGCTGAATAACTTAACTAAACTCCCTATTTTAAAAGACAGAATTAATTTGATATTTCAAGCATTGAAAGAACTGATTTAAATGAAAAGAATGATAACAGTAATTAATATTTATAACAAATTTAAGAAGTTAATTAAAATTTACATCATTTTATATGCATGATAAAAATCCAAATCAATTTTTTTTAAGTTATTAAATAAATAAACTTGAAAGCTTATTATTCATTACTATAGTTATTGATTATTTGTAGAGGATAACTATTATGCCTTAAATGACAAATTCCAGATATCTTAACTACTCCTGACCAATATTTCTTCATCTTTTCTTACAGATTCTTAATTCAGAAGTTATTCTTTGTCTTTATTGTATTAATCAAAATATATTTGAAAGTATGTGATAATTATTTTGAGTTTTAATCAATTTATAGGTTATTTAAGCTCTTGCTTAGAATTTGATTGCCATCTAAGTTTTAAATAATGCTTTATTAGTTTTAAGAATTCATTTGTAGATCTTTAATTGAGTAGTTAACGACAGTATGGGATTTAGGAAGCATATCTTATCAATATATTTTATTTAAAATATTGTAAATTTATTTCGATTTGAATAAATAAAATGATTAAATTAGCCAAAAATAGGACAATACTCTATTTATATCTTCAATCTACATGCCATAATGAAACTATTAATCATCGTAGCTATTAATGAGAGCGGTGGCATGTGCACTTTATTCAATTGTGATGACTTACTCCTTCTGCCTCAGCTTACTTTAAAATTGGATGAGCATATTAAACCCTTAAAAATAATACCATAAAAGATAAAGTATAATTTTAAGTATTCTTTTTAAATAAAGAAAAACAAAATTCTATCAATATTTTTAAGTATATAATACCATAAATTGAGCTGGTACGATTTATAAATTTATATATTTCATTAAGTTAAGGAGCTTACAATTTAGCAGCTCTGAAGATTATTTTAAAATGTAAAATATGAAATAAATCTTTGGAATTCTATAATTACTTCTTTCTTGAATTACATTCAAAATTATCATTATCAACAAAGAGAAATTAGAGAATTTCTATAGCAGATAAATTTAATGAGTATTTTTATACAAGTTCAAATAAATCTATAAATAATAATTGATTGTTTAATACTGCAAATGTAATTATAGAGGCAAAAATTATTCTATAATATAATAATTTTCTTGAAATAATCAATTATTTTGCAATGATTTTAATTCAAAAAAGAAGTTTAATTTATGAGACAAAATCAAATTAATAAAATAATAAATTATTTCGGTGAGAAGAATACAATCATCCAACTACAGTAATTGGTCAATATAATACTTTACACTGCGATGGATAAATTTATATTTAGTATGATCCTGAATTTAATATTAAAGAGATTTAATGATCAACAAGATAATTGCTTAGCTGATTAAAATTATTCATATAAATTATTAACATTGAATAAGTTATATTTAATTTCTACGAATGATTATTTGTAAAAAAAAAAACTATTAAAATACAATTGAATCTTAAATTAACTGCCTAAAATCATATTTGAATTTAAAAATATTATTTTTAATTTAATATTTTATATATTAAATTAGAGGTCAACTTAGAATTTTCACTTATATAAAAAATAAGTTTTTTAAATAAAAGTAAGTTATATTATAAGCTCTATCAATTCAATTCAATTTATTTACCATTTAAAATTAATATTATTAAATAATAATTAAATATAATTATAATTATACAAGTTTTAATAAATCAATCATATTAAAAAATATTTATTAAAGTCCTGAATATAAATTACTGAAATAGTTAATATAATTTTGATTAAAAATACATAATATTGATATATACATTGAAACTACTATCAACTTTTTAGAAGAGTTTTTTATTAATTTATGAAAAATATTAAAACTGTAAATAAATTTATATATTTAATTGCATATTTATATTTCAAATTAATTAATTCAATTTATCATCATTGCTATTAATGAGTGGCATTTTAGTCAATGGTGATGAATTCCTCCTTCTGCCTCAGCTGTTTCTTTAACTGGTAGTTTTCATCCTATGTCTTTGATATCTCATAGGAATTCTTTAAATTTTATTTTAAAAGCTACTGCATTTCTTTCAATAGTTTGTTCACTCTCACATTCCAAAATTAGTTTTACATTATTGTAGTCTGATTTAAGAGTGATTAGCCAATTATTTATTAAAATCATTTAAAATTCAAAAATTCAAATTATATTATATTTTAATAAATCACCTAAGGTAATATTTTAATCCTTGAGTTAATCAGGTTTTATCTCAACAGATGATTTAGCTTTAGACAAGTAATTATTTTAAATGCTGATTTCATTAGTTTGTCTTGAATAGGGTCTTTAAGGTCTCTATATATATCTTCTAAAACTAGTTTTATCCCCATAATTTTAGCCAAGTGAAGTTGACTATGCTTATAACTCAGCTGCATTGTTTTTACTAGAGAGTTGTCTATGATACTATGGATTTATTGATACATTAGTCGAGAGTAAATTATACTACTTCTTCATGGATACACTTTCTAGCAAGCTTAGATGATTACTTTCTTATTTTTCACCTAGCTTTTATATTTAAGAGGTACTTTTATTGCCAATTTAGGTTTCTCTTATATCTAATTCCAAGCCTCCTCATTTTAATCTCCAAAGATTCTTAATAGGTTTTAAATTGTTTATTGAAACTACTCTCTGAGTTTTGGTCGTCTTCCTGATTTTAATTAGTGTTTAATTTCTACAGTTTTTAGTTTGATGTTATATTTTAGGATGAGAGATTTACACTAGATGGTCTCTGTAAATTTTATAGATTATGAGGGATTTGTTCAGTGTTATATTGATCCCTTTAAACATTAAGAATATTGATTGTAGGATGAACCAACCATCTCAATCCTTTGATGTCTTAAAGGGTTTAGGTGTTTCTTAAATTTCTTTCTTTAATAGAGTCTCTTTACCAGTTACTTATTGACTCAATTAAATTAATCGATTTGAAAGAATTCACAATTAGACTCTTACTTGTCTATCCCATTTTTTCATTTAACTCATTTGCTGATTCATAGTCCTCTAATCTGAGCTCGATATGATTAGACATTTTGGATCTTACTTCAGGGGTTCTGCTCTTTCCTTTTTACTTACGAATGAGCTTTTTCTCTGGACTTTAAATTTTTCTAGAAGCTCTTTGATTAGGGCTAATAGCTTAATTATCTTTCAATTCTATTTAAGTCTAATCTTTTTAGTAATCTTTATACTGTTCGAACTGGTCTTATTGATCTTGGTTTCCTAATTTTGTACTAATTGCCTTTTATTTATTAGATATTTCTCTACTTATTTTGTTAACATCAAGAATTAGCTCTATGAGTAATAATTAATATGAGAATCAAAGTATGGATAGTGGAAGACTGTATAAATTGTGACTTACTTTTATGTTTTATAAAAATATAATTTCAACTGGATTTGATTAGCCTGATATTAAATTACTATCTAAAGCAAATAACTTTGGTGACTCATATATGGAATTGTTTGCAAAATGATTTATTAAATCAATTAAAGAAAATATAACTAATTGAATTATTTTATGATATCTACGATCTTGAATCGATGGAGTTTGAGATTGATCTCTACTCATACCAGAAGGAGTAGCCGCATCATTATAGCTTATATTAGTGTTTATTTGAGTCTTTAATCTCTGCAATTCTGAGTATTTCATCAAAAGGTACTATATCAATTCATCTTGCTTTGATTTCTTTTAATCTATTAAACCATCATACAATTTATTTTTAATTAATTAAGGCCAATTATTCTGCTAATACTTAATAAATCAATTGTTTTAGACTCATCTAAATTCACTTTAAGCTTTATTGTGAATAAAATTATACAATTTTAAATAAATCTCTTAAACCATCTAGGTCAACATAATTCTACTTGAGATGCTGATCATAGTCAAATAAGAGGTTCTTAATATCATCTACAGTTTTCTGTGTGTTCAACAACCCAAAAGTAGTGGGTTCTTCGAAACTCTGATCACCCTCCTGGTGAGATTATTAAGTCATTTTTATATATTTTAATAGCTCAAATTATATGAAGTAAAATAAATATATACCGAATTATTTCACTACAAGAAAATCAGTACGATTTAATGAATATTATTTAAATAAAGTTAAAGCTTAAGACTAGCTTTAAATATTGTCTGTTGTGTAAATCTTCTATCTATAACTATCTTAATTTATTATTTAAAGTTCTATATTTTTATTCATCTTTTTCTAATTAATAACCTTTCTCATTTTAAGTAAAATGGATAATATATTAAATAAACTATTAAAGATTAACAAGAATATAACAGTTATTTCATTGACAGAGGGAACCATTGAATTTTGGCATGATCATATCGTACTTAGCCTCCCATGGTGACATGTCCTTGGACATCTTGCGGGTGAATGACCTCTCCCCTTGCTCAACGAATTCGGGCTTGCTCTCGAATTTGGTTTTAACTTAATCCCATCTCTTTTAATTTTTTAATTTAAAATAACTACTCTAGAAATATACTATGTTTATTACATTAATGTGAATTAAATTAAAGCTGTAGCTTTCTTGATATTTGTGGAATACTTCTGTATAGTAAGTTAAGTCTTGTTCATATGGAATCCATGCTTTTAATTAAATCTTAAATATAACTAATTTTGTAAAGATAACTAATCCAAATTAGCTTTTAGTGAGCATTTTCAGAGTGATTTGGATCTTCAATGTCGTAATCAACTGTACCAATATATTTGTGATAAACTCTGTGTTCAATGAATTCCATGTCTTCATGAGTTGAAGGCATTTATGAAAAATAAGTGGAAAAGTTTAAGTTAAAATGAAAAACAAATATATGAATGGGAATACTTATTGTGATATGCAAAACTTTAAATCTAAAAACAGTTACTGTGTTGAAACTCACTACATATCATTTGTTGTTTAATCTTAATCATTCTTCTTCAGCGCCTTGTCTTTTTGTCTCTTTCTGAAATATCTGTCAACTGCCACTCTTAGTCTTACCAGGTAGGCTAGCTAAAAAATAAAAAATTTATATATGTTTTCTGTAACTTACATTTATTGTGAATGACTCGGCATCTTCCGCTCAGACATTTTTCCATTTTTTAATAATTCTAATTAATTTCACTTTAATTTATTGATTTCCTATTATAAATCGTAATTCCCAACTCAGCCAATTTATCTTTCACAAAAATTTATATACTAATTGATCATAGTCTATTTTAATCATTTTGCAAAATCTTCAAGCTTGGTGTCTGGGTCAGCTCTCAAGTATTTAATGTTTTCATCTCTGCTATTTAAGATTTCTCTGAAGTTTTTCTCGGTCTCTTCATTGTAAATTTGAGTAAGTTGTTGCATTTCAAGGTTAGACTCGGAGATAATGTGCTTTTCTTCTCGAGTTAAGTCTCTCAAGTAGTGAGCTGGTGAACCAGCCCATATTTGGCCGGAGGGTACATTCACGCCCTCTGAGATGTCTGCGCCAGCAGCTACTATTGCGTAGCTCTCAACAGTGGCTCCTCTGCCTACAGAGGCACCCATGCCGATGTAACTGAAACTTTCCAAATAGCAAGCGTATAAACTTGAATTCGCTCCAACGTAGATATCAAGTTAATTAATTGTAATGAAATATTTGTTTAGTGAATTTAGAGTGAAATAAATAAAAGAGATCAAAATAAATTAGAGATATCTATATTAAATATGCACTCAACTAAAGGTAATTATAATCTTTGTTATAATGGTAACTATATACCTATATGTGATTAGTTAGTTTCTTTTAAGTATATGTAAAGTCTACAGATTAGGTTGAGTTTCCTCAGTCCGCCCTCTTTAATTGCTATCCTGAATTTTTTATTTATTTTTTTGGGTCAGATACATTCTCGTTGTATCCGGTCCTATAGTAGTGGTAGAAACCAGTATACTTAATGGTGATACCTTTCTCTTGCTCATCAACTCTGGTATCAGTGAATCTAGTGTTTCCAGGCAGCCAAGGTTGAAGACGTGGCTCTTCGGCACTATGCTAACTTTGCGGCAAGCGTAGGTCAAGTTTCTTCCGAGGGGTCGTGTCCCTAGCCTTTATTTCCTTCAAATCTGCATTTTTGCTGCTGTATGTGGTTGATCTCCAGTTACCATAATAACAAAGATTATGAAATATTTGTTTATATTGACATTAATTGAAATTTATAAGATTTCTTAAATTTCAGCACTTGATAAATACAACTATTATGTATTAGACATTATCTTCAATGATAACTCTATCGCCTTGTCTTCTGTTGACACTTGAGATGTGAGTGAGATCTGAAATAACGCAATTTTTTCCAACTTGAACTTGGACAGTGTCACCTCTGACTATTACTCCGTGCCATTGGGAAGAATCTTGACCAAGTGTAACATCTCCAATAATTGCAGCATTTGGTGCAACCCAATCAAATTATATTTTAATTAGTAAATCTTGTCATTTTTGTTTGTTATTGATTTAATCACTCTTCCATTAACAAAAGCATTAATACATTATAGAAATAGATCCTTAACTTACATCAAGCAGCTTGGAGTATTTAGTATCAGAAATGGGGACACATCTGAGTGAAGGCACTAGTCTTTTGTTGTTGTGGAACTCTCCTTACATTCGAGAGCCTCTGTTGAAGAGGGACTAACCGGTTCTTCTGGCGATTGGACCGAGAACTCTAGCTCATAAATTCTTTAGTTTGAAGTATAAAATTCCTTTCAACATATTTATTTTTGTATATTAATACACCCAAGTGAAATTTTATTGGAAAATCTATATTAAAATTACAATTTTCTTATATAATTCAGTATAAGGTTTTTGCATGTAAGTAATAGCGATTCATCAAAATTATATAATGTTTTAAGCTTGAGTATTTTATTGAGTAATTATAATTTTAGTAATTTTATTTATCTTAAATATATAGAAACTAAAAACACATTTAGATGAGGATTATTTATAAATCGCAATTTTTAAGCTTCATTATTAATATTCTCATAAATAAAAACAAATTAAAAGTAAAATGATTTCTTTAAATATGATTTATTGTTAAATATATTATTTATATATGATTATTGCAAGAGCAAGCTATCTTCAATATTCTAAAAGACAGAGTTTTCATCAGCGGGAGGATCAGTAGGTGCCGAGACTTAATTACTGTCTATATTATTTTGCGATTAATCCACTTATTGAGTTTCATGCTAGCTTTTATCCAAGAGTGGAGATTTATATTATTAATCATCTTTTTATTATCTTATTGGAGAGATATTGGGTTTAGAATTAATAATTTTGATAAAATAGAAAACATTGGTAAAAAATAAAATAGAATAAATAATACAACTGCCCTTATTTTATTAAATGTGTATTAATTTGCATTTAAGTACATAGAATGTGATATATATATATATATATATTAGAAAATTTGACCTTAAGTTTGATTATGATTCATCACTTAAGATTAATTAGGCTTTTTTAAATAAATTATTTTTAGATTTCTTAAATCATTTGTTGTTTAACGAAGAGGTGGTTGTGAATATAACCCTAAGATTTATGTAATTACATCTTCAACTGGCTAAAGTCAAATAATTATATCGTATATTACAAGCTGTTGAGTTTCTAAACACTTTTTCTTAATCTTTTTTAAATTATTAAATTTAATCAGATAAAATGAAACACTTGTGTGAAATTGGTAGTAATAGTTAGAAAAATTGAAATATAAATACTTGCTTTTAGATAATTTACAAGAAATTAGATTTTAAATTAGAGAGGTTCTTCTGTAATCTTGAAACACTATTACATTTTAATTATAATATAAGAAACGAAATATATTTTCCTTTAGTGATAAATTAAAGTAATTTTTAATTTTGAAAAGTGATAAATTAAAGTAATATTTAATTTTCAAAAATTAATGATTAATAATAATCCAAGAGAAATGTCTCTTAATTAAAAATATTAGTAAGCTTTAACAGGACTGTCAGAAACATGACTATTATTTTAGTGATTTATAGTGAGAGATTTTTAATGTGGATACTCGGTTAGTGAAACATCATGCGTGAGATTTAAATCTAATAATTCATTTGCCTGCTCTTCTTGCAAATTGAGTGCATTTTTATCCGGGGACACTGACTTAGATGCCTAACGATTTGTGAATTTCTACAGTAACGATATTTTAAAAATTGACACTTGCGGGGTTTAGTAAGACTATATGTTTATTCATAATTTTAGGTGTTCAGCCATTAATCCATAGTCATCTTTAAATTCATTGATCAATCCCTGCACTTTGTCATTTTGTATCTCTTTCACAAAACTGTCACTTCTCTCGATGTGTTGAGCTGAGATAATCAAATCCCTACATTGTTTTAACATTCTAAAATTATGTTGCTTGCCTTTTTGAAGAGAGAAAGATCTCAATGGCAAATATACCTGTGCCTAGATCCTACTGACCATTATAGAGTGTTTCTAATTTCTGTTGCATTCCGTTTAACATTCGACTTTGCGACATATCTTATGCGCTATCACTTGTATACCCACGATTTTTGTAGAGTAAATAAATTTTATTTAAAAAATTAATCAATTAAAAGTTAGTTTGATTTTGTATGACTAATTTTCTTATCTAAACTGAAATAAGCTTGAAATACTTAATAAATCATATATTATATTAAATATAGAGAAGTTGTTATGTTTAAGCTCCTTTCTTTTTAATCTATACATTTAAATATAAAACTTCCTTATGATAATTTTACGATGAAATCAGGAGGTCTACTGTTGTAATTAGTTTGCGATTATGCTTGCATTTG
Organism: Oxytricha trifallax; assembly: GCA_000711775.1. Lineage (NCBI taxonomy): Eukaryota > Ciliophora > Spirotrichea > Sporadotrichida > Oxytrichidae > Oxytricha > Oxytricha trifallax. The sequence goes on along the minus strand of ARYC01003299.1, from coordinate 69,774 downwards.
GCTTTAAGTGCCTGGTTAGCCTGGTAAAATTATTTTAAATATAGACAATGAGACAATTTATAAATGTAATCCTGGCTGATCTATAATATAGTTAGAACACAAATATTTTTAGAATCTTTTTTCTCTCTTACTCCTCTTCTTCCCTCCTGTATACGTTATTTACTTTATATTTGGTTCATAATGTATGAAAATATAAAATCATTTTTAATATGATTCTGAAATTGAAACAAATATCAGTTCAAATAAAAAGTTATTATAGTGAGCCTGCTTATTCTGTATCTTCCTTAAGAATGCTTATTTTTCCATTGTAATTTTCAATAGTTCTCTCTTTCTTGCTTTTCTGTTTAAAATTTTTTCTATAAAACTACACCTGCTGTTTGTAAACTTCCCTATGCAAAAGATTATTATATGCTTCCAAAATATATTTATTATTGATTTCATGACTCAAAATTAAATATACATAAAATATCTTCCAACAGCAGGTCCTTGAGAAATGGAAGCAGTGCCTGGGAATGCCGTAGCTGTATGCTGTTTATTAATTAATATACTAAATTTTTCTTTAATAAATTGACTATAATTTTTTAGAATTACTACCTGTTTACTAGTCTGCATTATGTTTGTCATCTTCTCTCGTAATATACGATTCTCCCTCTCTACCTTAGTGTATCTATCTATAGAAGTGTAAATTGGTTGGTTGTTTTTTTAACATTTACAAAAGTTGCTTCCAGGTACACTTTTTCTACTGCAGTAGTTCTAGTACCTTCCAGTTTCAGCTGGTTTAACTATTTCTCGTCTGAGTTGAAAATCTAGATTGATCTAGTATAACTTCTTTTAGATTTATAATATTGTTCTTTGAAGGATTTTGAATTAAATTTTCTTCACAAAAACTGGTTCAAGATTGACTTTTTGGCACCCCGAAATTCTAGACAGACTTTGGCCTGATTCCAAATAGATTTTTTGCTTCCTGATTTTATGAAGAACCACTAGAACTAGATACTCGAGTAAAGCAAGGAGACTAGAAGAAGTTTAATTGGAACCAACTGTTGTGATTAATTATCTTTATTTTTAAGCTTTGGAGATTTCGCTTATTTTTTTACATTTAATCACAACTTAAGCCATAAGTATATTTCAATTTCAAACAAAATTTTATACTGTAAAATGAACTTACCTTCCAGCATTTATTAATAAAAATTGTAAATTTTATTTATTTAATTCGATATTTCCAATACAATGTTGAAATTATTAATAATTTATGTCTTTTTGAGTTTTTCTTGAGATGATTGAATGAGGAGGGCTATCTAATCTCGACAGTTGCCTTAATGTCTTTGAGTTTATTCATACGAATTTTTCTCTTTTTGTCAGCGCATCATTTTTACAGTAATTTATTACTTATCGGTATTGCTCTGTACATTCTAAATATATCTCTAATTTCTATTCTAAGTTATATGGGATAAATTTATATCATATAAATTTATTCAGATTTTTATGATATATGGAGTGCCAAGTATTTTTATTTTTGAAACTATTTTTCATTAAATAAATATATTTATAATTAGGCCCATTAATTATTTGCTATTTATTTGATGATATTTCTATGAATGATGGTGTTGTTGCTGTTTAGATTTAATCTGAAAATATTACAAAATTAGAAAATTATATTTAAATATACTAAATTTACTCTTATAAAATAATTTATTAACCTTTTAATAGTAGAGTGATTGTTGATATTATTTTACCCTATTTAAGAATTAATTAATTATCGAATTTTTTATTTATATTTTATTTGTTTTTATTTTACTCTCAAAATATTGAGCAATTTTGTATTTAAAATAATAAATGATATATTATTCATGAATTCAACATTCAACCACTATTCGTTGATATGTTTTATATTTTCTTGAAATCTGATAGATATAATAAATTATTAATATTTTATTTGCTTATTAATTAATTGATTTACTAATTTAATTAATCAATGGCTTAATAAGAGTAAGTATTCTTAAAATGCACTTGAAATAAATATTTTATACTAATTTAAGAGATATATACAATATGTAAATTTATATTTGAATACCTATTTAGCAATAAATTACTTTTATGATTTATAATTGGTGATTTTTATAGTTTAAGCTGTCAAATTTATAAATATCCCCAGTAACCTCTCATACTTTGATGCCCTCGTTTCCAAAAATAGCTAAGGGATTTTCTTATAAACTGGGATTATGCATTAAATATATAAAAAATTTAAAAATACACTCGACTAGTAACTTGATTACTAAGAAAACTTCAATAATAAATGGGCAATTCACTAAATCACAAATGCTGCGAGAACTTTGATAGTGTTGTATACAAAAATATAAGGAATTTTAGTGGACGCAGTTCAATGCGCAGATCAAAATCTATGAAATGTAGTTCAAATCCATATAATTTTAAGAAATATTCTAAGGACATTATGCATGGAGGAAGTCAAGACAGACAGCAATAAATAATTTGCTATTTCAAATGCTGATCATTAACAAAGTTTTTATTTTTACAGCAATATCCTGTATTTGTTTCTATGAACTTTATCATAATTAAAGATCGCAAGAGTGGAAAGATTAATTCATAGTCCATGTCGGCTTCATCAAAAAACAAAAAATTATTAAAAATTATAATTAATTAAATTCTCATTACTTCAATCTAAAAATAAATATCATATAACCTTATACTCTTATTTATGTAATAGCTTAATAAAATCCTATAATCTTACAAATTTATTGAAATTTCGATTACTTGAGCAAATTTAACAACTAAAGAAAAAGGAAGTAATTTAAAGTGATGAAGATTGGTTTTATTTTCGATCGATTTGACATTGACCTTCCTATGGGCTTGATTGGTATTAGGTCAACAATTACAACAAATTCTCAATCACTTGGCCAGTAATTTAAAAAAATCAATGCTTTGAAAGATTATTCAGAAATCTGTGAATAGAGTATTGTCCTTAATGTGCCTGGTCAGGAAAGGGACTTTTACAGAGAGAGATTACAGCAAGATATCTATTATATGTTTAAATAATCTAAAAGGTATTCTTGAAGTCAATTATATTCTTTCATTTAAAATATAAAAAGCTTTGAACAAGATAACAGTGTGGAGGCTCTTGATAGATCAGCCATCAACAATTTGAGCAGTATTTCACACTACGATCATGAAACCACCAGTTTATTTGAAAAAGATCAAGATGAACTAAAAATTAAGAAGTTTATAGATGTTGCTTTAAACAACAAACTTAATCACCATCATTAACTAAAATTTAGCTTTTTTTTATTGTTTTTCACATTATTTTTAACTTTCTTTTATAAAATCATGGGTGAAATGGAATATGCGATGATAGTAAATGTTGCGATAATTCTTTAGTCCAAAATCCTTATTAATATATCAAATATATTAAGGAATTTGAGATTGCTCACAATGATTTGATTATTACATGGGTATACCTTAGGACTAACTTTGGGTAAGTTATTTTTGCTATTGATGTAATATTTTAGTATATCCCTTAAATACTTATGAATCAATAGACAAATCATGACATAAATTAGACACAATGAATATTTTATAATAAATTCTAGTGGCACTTGACGGCTCTCACTATCAACCTCAGTCATACTAGCCATCACCAATAGCTTTAGCAGAAAATACGAAGAAATTTGAGTATAAAATTAAGATTGTGAGTAAAATGGGAATCATTGGATTTAAAGGACTTTTTGGCAAAGTAACTGGGTATATTATTGCTACTTAAAATGATATATTTAAAATAGCTATTTTATACCTACTTATATTAATAACAAACGTAGATTATTAATTGTTTACAATAGTAAGTAAGAAGTAATAGAAAACTATAAATCATAGACTACAACTTTGAAAGACATATTATCAGGATAATAAAAAAGTATAAAATATAAAAGAAAAATGCAAATAAAATATTCAGAAATTTTCCAAATAAAAAATAAGTAATAAATTTAAGATGTAAATAAACTAAAACTGAAACAATAATATTGAAAATAACTTGCAATTAAAGAGTTTGTAAATATATTTGTGAAAAAATGGAATTTCTTGTCTAATTAATTAAAATAGTAATAAATTTCATTTAATATGTTATATAAAACACTACTTAAAAAACGAAGATTTATAAGATACTTTAAAAGTTAATTTAAATCGTAAAATTAATAAAATACAAATGAAAAAGGAGAAACAAGTATTTAATTTTTTTAACAATAGTTAATATAAAATAAAAAACATACAATCTTTAAAGATAAGATAAATAAATATAGATCTAATAAAAATATAAAAATGTAAAAAAATCTCGAATAGCTTTAAAAGAAACATAATAAAAAACAAGAAAATTAAGGATATGAACTTAAAATAAAAAAAATCCACTAAATAAAGGCTAGTGAGTGAGGCTGTAAAAGCATAACTCAACAGAAATAATGTTATTTGTGCTTTTGGAAGAGGTCATTTTGCCATTGTAGTTACTCAGCTCTAAGGGCGTCGAAAATACAACTACTACCTCATATTTCAAAACACAATTAAAACCCCAAAAACCCTTCAGTAGTTTTATATGTGTTTTTATTGATCTGTGGAATTCTGGGGATTAGGGTTTCTTTTTTATTAATTTCATTTTTTGTTTTAATGGTTGAAATTTTAGTTATCTTATTTTTTATCATCACAACATCCTTATAAATTTAAGTTTAAATTATTTCAATTTGAAAATTCTAATGATCTTAAAATACTTGTTCGTTTTATTGATTTTACTAAAATAGCTTTAATTTATGAAAATTTCATATCTTCATTTTTAGATGCATCATTTTTATAATTTATATGCTCCCAAAATAGTTTTGTTTTTTAGGAGATCTTCCTAATTAGGTTTGAGCTTAATTAGAAGTATTAATTCATTTTTTAATTTAAAATTTAGGTGCACTTAATAGGGTTTTGAATTTAGTTATTACTCCAATTAAATTAGAACCTATTTAAGAGGTGCTCCTAATTAAATTAATACATAATTAGGAGCTATTTTTAATAATTATTTGGGTCAAAAAAGTAAATCCACTCTAAAGCTTGTTTACAACTCTTACATTTTTCTCCATAATAGACATTTAAGTTGATATTCTAGAAAACACCCATAATTAATATATGCATAATTTTGTAGTGATGTTACAAAAACAAGATTTTAAGTTTGACATACAATATTTTCATTTTACTGCTTATAATGGCAGAAATTGAAGAATAAATTTCATAAAAATCACTAATTTTGCTCATATATTCAATATATGATTACTTTAGAACTATTTCATAGCTGTTTATAAAATGCTCTTAAATCAAATAAGCAAATTTATATGATGACATAAAAATGAATCAATATATAATAGAAACTTAAATTATAAAATATTTTATGAAAATGTCAAAATTTTATTAATGATGGAAATATTTTATTTCATAAAAATGATTGATCATGTAAACGTTAATAGAAAATTAGAAAAACATTCATAACAATAATTTAAATGTCATTTTTTTATACCAAAGATCTCAAGTATTTATTTAAACATTAAAATACATAAGGGAAGTATGAAAAATGATAATAAAAAAACCATTATAATTATGAAAATTTGCATGAAATGATGCTTTCTAACTCTAAGAAATCGTAATTCTCAACATTAAGCATATCAATCAAAACACATATAAAACTACTGAAGAGGTTTTAGGGTTTTAATTCTATAATAATGATTCTGGTCAATTAGACTGAGCTGAATCGGTTTGAACCATTCGCGATCTCCAATTCTCAAAGATAAAAAGTTATAAGCTAATGAAGTAAAGTAAATCACTTTTCTCTATAGAAGCCTTAAACATTAATATTAGGGTTTTCAATGCATCGCAGTGGGGCGAGGAAATTCATGAGATGACTTTTAATTAGGCTAATCAACTAAATAAAGGCTCGTGAGTAAGGCTTTAACACTAGACTGCAAAAGAAATAATTTTATACGTGCTTTTAGAAGTGTCCATTTTGACGTTTTGGGGTCTCGCTCATTCGAGTCGAAAATGCAACTACGGCCTCATATTTCAAAAACACACTCGAAAATAATGATTCTGATCATTTAACTGTGCTGAAGAGATCCTGACACGCTAAAATCTCCAATTCTCAAAAAATGCAAAAGTTATAAGCGTTTTAAGAAAAAAGTAGAGCAATTTTACCTAAAGTAGCCTTGAGCCTTAATTTTAGGGTTTTCAAGGCATCGTAGATTATATTGGTAACAAAAAGGTGAGAAAAATTTTATAGATAATTTTATTCATACTTTTATTATTCATTTATTATAAAAAACTTGATTATTTATATAATTTAACAATAAACCATTTTTTGTTTTATCTTGTCTTATCATATTGTTGTGAACTTATAATAATATTTTATTTATTTTTATTTGCCTTCTAATTTAACATTCTTTTTTATCATTAAATGTTTGATTTTTTTGCAATTTGCGAATAATTTCTAATATTAATTGGGTTTTTCAATTGAAAGTATAGATTTATCTCTTTGATTTTCTCTTATTTTAAAATTTCTTCTTCAAGTCTAATAATAGAATTCTCTATTAAAATTCATAATTTTATGACAATTGTTTAGAATAGTTTAACATATTTAAAAGTGACTTAAGGGAATAGAACTTTAATACTGTACTACAGAATAGATGGGAACATAGACTGATGACTAGCTTACACACATGGGTTAGAACTCAACAAAACCAAATTTTAAAAAATACAATCAATTAAAACTGTTTATACTTTTATAAATTTATCAATTAATTATTAATCATTAATTAAGCAATCACTCTTATACTAATGATTTTACTCTTTTATATAATTAATTTGTCTTATAAAATGAATCATAAAAGTGGATCACTCTCTTAATGCGATTCATTGTCTTGTAAAATATTCCATTCTTTTTATATATGTTAGGTATCGATTAAGCAGATATGTGAAGCTCAGGAAATTGGCGATGAAACATCACAGCTCTTTAGGCCAGAGAGAAATGAGCCCAGTATTTAAGAGTCTTATCATTAATAAGAGAGTCAATATGATGCTGCTAAATTTTAAATGTCTTTTAGGCTTAGAATCAAGTTACTCTCTCTCTCTCCAAATTAAATGTTGATAGACAGTGAGAACTAACAGTAGCAGGAGATTTGTGGAGCAGCTTTTGCTATATACGTGTAATTAAGAATAGGTTTGACTTAGCCACTATATTCATCGCATCCATATCCCAACTTAAATAGTAAATCAATATACTCACTGTCAATAAACTGACCCCAAACCTCGCATATACCTTCTTAAATTACTAATATTTAAACCATAAACCCCTACATAAACCCTAATAAAGTTTGCGTTAATTGCTACCTTTTATCAATCAAAAACTCAATCAAACTACTGAAGAGGTTTGGGGGTTTTGATTTTCATTGCCTTTTTAGTAACTAAGATATGATTTAATTTTGTTCATATTTTTTATTTATTCTTTCCTTTTTTTCTTCTTTTTATTTTATTAAGATAACTTTGCTTATTTTTTATAAGCTTATTTGATTATATAAATTTGATTACCACAATATTATCCGTTTATTTATCTTTACTTTAATAGCTTTTAAATAGAGCTCTCATTATTTATGTTTATTTAAGATTCAAGATTTTTTATAATTTAAAAAAAAAGATTGCTAAACTTTTTATTAATTTTTTCTAAGCTAACTAACTATTATATAGTTAGAGTAAAATATAAAGCTATTTAAGCCCAACTATTTCAAGCTTTATTTATAATAATTTATTGCAACTTTATTGATCAATTAGTAAAATATGAGCAACTCAAACTCAAATAATTAAGGTACCAATTGCAATAATTAACCATTGGGAGTAATATATGGAATAATAGTAGTCAGTAGAATAGCAGCGAGTGGAGATCAAGTAGATTGATATAAAGACCAAATTCGACAGTGAATTATATCAGCTAAAAACCATCGGATTAAACAACAAGTTCTAGAAGCAGTAACCACTCTTTGATAATTTAGTTTTGAAATTACTTATATAATGTTTTTAAATAAACTATTTAAATCAACCAGTACTCGTGGTCCCACCTTGCCGACAATTCCAAAATCCCTTTACTATGAATTAGAGTCAATTAGCAAACTCAAATGCTAATAATCCATAGTAAAATGCATCGGCTTCTAACAGAGACTCAAACACTACAGCTAATGCAACATCAGCCCCACCATCAACCATTGCCAATAATTTCCCTCAATTTAGATTTCCATTCCAAAGTTAATCATCCTCAAGCTCATAGAATAATAACCCATTTGCAAACCTATCAGCAATCACTTTTAGAAATCCATTAGTAAATCAGACTGGAAGAGCTTGTATAAGACCCAACGAAGCAATAAGCAATCTTGGATTAAACAACTAAACCTAAACTGCAACTGCTAATTATAATATTGTAGGAATGCTTTCGATTTGAGGAAATTAAATTGAAATTATTAATTACCTTCAATTATGTTTTGGAAAAAATGTCTCCAAGTCCTGGCTTAATTATCCTCTATGGATAGCGCATTAAAATTGAGACGATGGTTGTTATTTCTAGAATGATTTTATCTCATCGCCCAAGAGAGAAAAACCCGTTTTATCGTTTAGGGACTTAGCTCAAAATTGAAATATTTAGCATCCTGGGATGATTCATGAATATTGCCAATAGCAAAGTCGAGTTAATATTGCAGGATCTACCGTAGGATCTATTTAGATTTGATTTTTAATTCACTTTGGATTTGATAACTGCCATGATTTTAATATTTAATTAATTTAATTTAAAATCATTTTCTCAAATCGATCGCATTCCTACAATAATAATCATGCATTAGTCTCTGAAATTAGATATATTTCTCCTTTTGCGAGTAATTCCAGCATCATTAATGCGAATGCTGCTCCTTTGAATAGAAATAGTAATATTCCCTTCGCTTGTGGTTAACACCCCTAACAATTATGACTGATTGATGTAATTCAGTATTTAGAGTAATAATTGTAACAAATAGGAGTAAGTTTAGTTATAAGTAATGTTTGAATATAGTTTCATTTATATAAATACAATTTGAGAAAAAATTAAAAATTTCTTAAGACATAAATAATCCATATTCATTTTGGAATCTTCTTATTATAGGGATAACCCTAGAAAGAACGATTTAAAACCAAAGTTAAAAATAAATTAATGTTTTATTAAGCTGAATATTATTACTTTATATCATTTGAAAAGTTTTAGCACATTTTATTGCCACCTGACAAAAAGCAAAAGACTTAAATATGATTCAAATTTCACTAAATTTTCTAATTGTTGATAAATTCAGATTACCGTTCAAAGTATTTTTAAAAGTAGTAATTTATTTATAGTTTTAATTAGTCCTTATTACAACCTTAGATTTATAGAGCTATTTTATATTTATTTTGAAATTTTAAAACCAAATTGAAGCATGATAATATAAACATCATATAAAGACGATTAGGTGTTTGAATTAGAACCCATTTACAAGAACTACTGTGACAGCAAACAATAATCCTTTTTCGCATTTTCAAATGCCAATTCCTTCTCCTCTTTCCAGTTAAAGTTAAAGTATTCCCAGTAATAGTAGTATGACTACCACCAGGGATTAAAGATTAGAGAGATTAACCAATAGATTTCAGCAGGTGTATTCAAATACTAGAGGAGGCTCTACTCTGAGCAGATCAAATAGCACTTTATAAAACTAAAGGTCAACAACGACAGCTGAATCTAGAAGTTTAACGCCCCTTAATAAATTGAATAGAAATGCAGTTAGACCCAGGCCTTCATAATTATATACGATTCAAGAGGAAAGTGATGAGTCTTAATCCCAAATTCAAAGTAGCTCATTGAATAATTTTTATTGAATTAAAAAAGGGAAGTAAGAGACAACTATGTTTATTATATATTAATCATCAAAATAATCTTCATCATCATCGAATGAGCAAATAAACAGATGGGTCCCAAATTAGAGAAGCAATAGAATCCTGAATGATGTAGATATTCATTTCGAAAATATTGGAGAAATCAGAGGATCACAATAAAATTAAGCTCCTCTGGCCGCGAGTAATGCAACAAATAATGCTACCAGTAACAGTAATAATACTGGTAGGTTTTAATGGTCAAATAGCACAAACCTATTTAATAAATTTAGTAAAATTCTCTAATCATTTTATTCATATTAACTTTATATTTGCTGGTCCTGGAAGAGTAGTCGACAACATAAAGAGCAATATTTTCAGCTAAGTAAGCTCACAATTCAGAATGTGTTAAGAAATTGAAGCAACTACTTAATAATCTTCAACTTCTTACTAAATTACCTAAAATAACAATAATATTTTGTTGAGTTCAAATACAGATTGATGTTTGATGGCTCTAATAGCAATTAACATTCTAGAGTCATTGATACCAGATTGAACAGAAATTATTTAAGATGGTTTTTTATGCCAATATTTAAGACATATACTTAGAACTTTTAATCAAAATAAATTACTATTTTAATCAATTAAATTATACAGTAAAATCTTCATTCATTTTTTTAAATATACATTTTATCGCTATAATTTTAGCAATTTTTGATCTCCACAAAATTAAACTTAATAATCATCGCAATCTTAAAGATGAAATTTTGAAGACTTTATGAACATAGTGCTTGAACTGGATGAAGAAGACGATGATGACGATTCCAGTTTTTAAGGTGAAAATAACAATTTGGAGGAAGACTCTGATGATAACGATTCCTTGTTAAATTAAGACTCTAATAATAGAGAGAATCGGCGGGATTCTCATGCATTTGGATCAGGCATTTTGATGAATGCTAATGATTTGTAGATGGAGATCGAGGAAATATGGAATGAACAGGATGCTATCAGAGCTAGAGATGAAGACTTAGATGATTAACTTGAGGGATCTAGTGAAGAAATACTCTTTTTTATAAAGAATGGAGATTTTAACCTTATTTAAGATATACTCTTCAGAGCATATAGCTTAGCGAGAAACCAACTGGAAAACGCTGGCAGAGAGATCAGAGAGTTAAGATAGAGATATCGTCGCATCTAGCAGCAAGATCCCTATAGTTGGGAAGACTCTTCCTCTTCGTAATCCTCATCTTAAGAATAAGTAAGTAACTTAAACCAAGCTACATAAATTTCTAGTCCTCATTCTACTTAGAGTATGCGCGGTATTATCATGGAGCCACACATCAGCCAGATTAAAATCAGAAATGAACGCAGATCATCTAGCACATTTTCTAGATAGCAAAGCACTAATATTAGAGGTTTATCAGCTTCTTGGTTGAGAAACACTGGAGTTTAAGGATTAAGTAGCTCAAGAACTAAACATTAATTATAATGAAGGATCTAAAAAAGTATATTTTTCTTCTAGATCCCTACATTAGAAAGATTCTATGCTTAATAATTATTTAGGTAATTAAAGAATTACAGATGATCTCTTTGCATAAAGAGTAAGACTAAGAATAATAGGAAGATCAAGTGGCAGTTTAGTTGGTTTGAGAAGAACTGCATCCCGAGCTAATCTACACGTAGGCATTGCAAATCAAATTAGAGATAGGACTTAAAGAAGAACTCTCGCTTGAAACGCTGATTTAAATGCAGGTAAAGATAGATTTAGTAGACCTTAATCAAGAAGAGTACAAATTTTGAATAACTAAAGAAACAGAAAATTCAATTTTATAAGAATTAAATTATACCTTTGTTTTTATAAAGAGAGTATTTTTTAATATTATCTATTTATGAGAAACAAAGGATAGGCGGCTTAAACCTTGAATCATAAGACGAGCAAGATCAATTAATTTCACCGAGTTCATTTTTGAATTGGATGGGCTACCCTTCTAATACTCGCAGGATTTCAACCACCAATCAAAATAACAATAATAGCACTGTGTAAAGTAATCCATTTCTAAACTATAGACCTCATTGGCTATCATAGAATAGTAATTTTGAGATATTTGATAGATCTACCAGACCATCGATTGAAAACTCTAATATTACAAAAAATTTCCAAATTAATGGGAATCAATCAAATTAACTTTCATTTGTATATATATATATATCTGTGATTAACTTAAACCCAGAAACATCAAGAACTAAAAATCAAGGTGTTAGATCGGATCTCTTAAATTTTGGCGCTTATTTTTCAAGCGACAGTAACAGCTCAAATGTGCCTTTGAGAAGATAGTAAACTTTCAGAGAAAGTTAGTAGTTATTAAATATACACCCACGCACAAGACCTGGATTCATTTGGGAGCAATATTAACTCTTTTTATTTAGTTTATTAAACCAATCAATTTAGATATGCATAATGAACCCAACGCAGATTCAGATATTGAGGAGGAAGAGTAAATTAATGGAGGTAGTGATATTGATATAAGAAACAGGCTTTTAAATGCTGAATTATTATTTGGTATTTAGTTTTAAAGTACTTTATCATCAAATTAATACTATATTAATAATGAAATTGATGAAGATCTTACTCTCTCAAATCACCAAGCGGATGACAACGATGAAGATGATAATAGCTACCACGATTCAGTGCTTAGTGAGTTAGACGAACACTTTCCTTTAGCAAATGAAGAGGAAAATAAGCATTCTTCAGATAGCAGCAATCCAGATGAAGATGATGACATTGAGTACGATATATATTTGAGAGAGAGAGCAAATACCAACTCTACAAAGCATATTTCTCTAAAATTCTAAGTATTATCAAGAAACACTTTGGGAAGGTTGGTCTGATAGTATTGCAGAGGATATTGAATAGGAAGGAACCCTTTGAGTGCAGTGAAGTGTGGGAAGTTTATTAGAATTGGCCTGCTTAGTTAAGCTAAGGAATCGATCTTTGATAAATAAGTCTTATTATTTATGTTTTTTATTAACTTCAACCTTTCCTTAAATTTGCTCAAAAGATATTCATCAAACTAGAATGTGGATTTTGATTCTTGCAAAAATCAAATATCAATTATTGATAAAATCTACATTAATATAAATGATAAGGTGACATCCTGCATTTAGGAGCTAAGTTTAATAAAACTAAACCTCTCAAGAATAGAATTTGTGATTGAGTAATAATCTTAATAACATAAATTTGATGAATACTTCAATCCAAAGAAATATGAGAAGCAGAGAAAGGCCACTAGTTCTACATTCAGACATAGTAAACTATCACTGTTTCTATAAATTATAAGATATTTATAATAAATAATCCAATTTTATCAAGCGAGTAAGATAGATGGTTTATGGTTATTCTTTCCTCAAATCAACAACTAAATAAGCTAATAAATAAGATAATTGAGAAGCTAGATAAATAGTAAGAAAGTGACAAAGATAAAGTGACGAGTGAAACATCTTCTGAAAATAAAAATGATAAAACAGTTGCACTTGGAATGAACGATATTCTTAAACTCACTCAGTAAGATTTTAAAATAATATATATTATTAATAATAGCTTTGTTCTTATTTCATTTTTTAATGTAAAATTAATCAAAATTTGATTTATTGTTGGTTTTTATATAAGATTGATGCAAGAAAATAGGTTCAGAATTGATACCGATGGCAAAAAAATTGCTTAATACTTTCGAAGATAAAGATATCAAAGCTTACAATAGATTACTACGGTCTTCGTCAATCATGAAAGCTTTATTCCTACATTCCTTCCAGTCTAAGTACCTGATTTATATAATATTATTTTTGCTCTCAATTCTTATTATGTATATTAATATGTCACTTATTTATTTCATTAAAGCCATTTATACTATATTAAATTATAACTATTGAAGGGGCTAAATCAGAGGAAATGTTGAAAAAATACAATGATATGACTTGCAATCCTACATATCAAGCTTTGAGTATTATCACTGATAACCTAAATAAAATAATCGTAAATAAATCTCAGACTGGGGTGGTGTTTATATGAATAACAATCATAGTGAGATTAAAAAGAGAGATAAGAAACGCAAGAATAAATATAACATTAGAAACAAGAAGCTGTTAAGAAAGACTAAGAATTAGAATTTGGAGTTCAGCAACCTTGTCACAATTAATCGAATTATATATAATTTGTAAATATAGATTTTAGCTTTTTAAATACAGATATTATTATTATGTGAGCAGTTCCAGTCAACTATTAATTAATTAATTTGATTTGAAAAGAAATAGACCTATGATTCAGAAGTTATGATTACAATTAAAAACTACAACAAAGTAATATATAATGCAAGATTATTTTAGTTTCTTTATAGATTTTCAATAAAATTTCAATAACTATCTCACTCTTTTTATTTTATTTATATACATGAGTATACGACTTAAATCAATAATATATAATAAATTTATTAAATTAAAGATATTAATTATAATCGTAAATATTAGTAAGTGAAATAACTTGTATTCCAAATCTCTATAATTATAAAATAATATACATAAAATGGGGAATCAAAACACTTTTAGCCATAAATCTAGTGAAGCTCAATTGAATGCTTAATTTCAGAAATAATCCAGGAAAAAATCAGTTGTTAAGCTCTATAAACCTCAGTACTTCCAAAATTAATATACAAAAAAGCAGCAATTAACTATTAATTATGAGAATAATTTTGGAGAATTTGGAGATTATAAACATGAAAAAATAGACAGGCAATTAGAACTTACACAGATCGGTGGATTAGTCGAAGATTAATATTTATCGCATGAAGAGCAATATATTCAAGAAGAAGTATAGTTTATTATGAAAAACGCTAAACCAGTTTCAAAGCATATCTCTAAGAAAAATGTCATAATACTTGAAGAAGACTCAAACTTAAAATCCCAGATTTCCAATTCAAGTTCTCACAAAAATAGTAAATCTCAAGCATTCAAGAAACAAAATAATGACAGCAGTCTTAAATCACTATAAAACTCTGAGTAAAAGATTGCAAACTCACAATTAGATTAAAATATAATGTAATTATAGACGAAATAAAATCAATAGTAGAGGTATCTAATGAATTACTCATATCAGACTTATAGGAAGCTTAGCCTGTATAGAGGTGACAGAACTGATACTTACTTACTAGCAAGTGTAGCATAAAAATTCACTTTTTAATCAATATTTTAAGGATTTAAATCAATAGGCCAGTAATAAGAGAATAGAATATTAGAAAATGATAACTAATCTAGAGATTACTTGTTTATTGGCGATCATTAAACACAACTTAATAATAATAATTAAAGACAATTCCATTTACAATTTCTATTTATATCTTAAGAATAAATTTATTAACTGAAGATTTGAGGGATGAATTTTCTTAGGAGATAACAACCATAATAGATGAAAATGTGTATAACATGCTTTAATCACACAGCAGAAAACTATTAAATATTTTAAGGTTTAATATAGCATTTTCCTTATTTCTAATTATAAAACACTCGATAAGAAAGAACCAATACAAATAGAAAAATGTAATAGGGCTATAAAAATAGAAATCTAAAAATGCTTAGTTTCAACCATAAACGCAATTCACTCAGTTTTAATCACTCTATAAAGCTGAGTAACATATAATCCCTAATGATTAGCATCTAATGAAAAAAAGAGAATAATCTCATCAATATGAGAATGAGTTAATAGAAATTTATAGAAATTCTCATAGAAAAATACATATTGATTAGGATTGTGATGAATAGTAAACTGAGATTAAGGTTGAATTTATTGGATAGAGCAGTTTTTGGGATAAAATTATGCATAGAATATAAGCTGGAAAAGACTATTTCTAAGGGCATATGATATATTGTTCAGAGAGCGATACAAAATAGAATTCATAAGAAAATCAACTTTAAAACCATATCTCGGAAACTTTAATTATTTTATATTTTTAACTTAGCTATAAGGAAGTTTGAAGCATGGTCTACAAATTGTAATATGAATTTTTCTTCCTCGATAAGCCTGGTAAATCTCTACTAGCTTATTTGCACTTAACTGCTTAATAATAAACTTATACTCTATAATCCTTTCTCCCTGCTCAACCATTGAACATTAACTCAGAAACAAAACTTTAGCGAGTGCCTACACAATAAATATCTACTTAAGAGAAATTAGTTTATCTACACTATCAAGGTCTGTAAATTTTAGCAGAACATGACAGTAAGGGGATTTATCATGGAGCCATAGATGCAGAAAACTTATTCATCAATGAAGAGTATCTTCTTAAGATAATAGGATTCAATTTATCAATTATACTTAGTGAAGAGCAGAAATAATAGCAGCAAGAGTTGTTATAGTTTAAGAGTAGCAATTTCAACAGTAAACAAGAATTTGAAAGTCAAAAAAGACCGAATGAAATAGAGTAAGAACTGTTACTATAGAGAGTAGAATCAAATATTTAGACTAGATCTGACTCTGATGTCAATCTTAACTCAAACTAAATCAATCAACAGCAGTAAATGTATAAGCTAAGAGGTTTGAATCAGCATAATATGCCTACGATAATGTAAGGTATCAATTAAGAAGATCAGTTTAATATTCAATATACTAGATAAGAGTTGTTTCTAGCTGATAGATAAGCCCTTGCATAGCTATTTAATAATGATACTCTTACTAGCAATCCTGATTTTGCTAGTTTTTTAATTGAAGTATTAAGCGCATTAATGAGAAAAGAATCAAACTTCAAACTGTATGATGTTATCAGGAAATTTGAGGAATTTTTATATCAAAATTTCAGCACTGTAGCAATAAAACTTATAGAATATTTTAAGAGAAAACAATCAATATTACCTTCAATAAAATTGTAAAGCACTGTAGTTTGAAGATTCAAATCTACTGCTTTAAATTTGATAATGAAAATCCTCGATTTAGAGCAGGTTTTCCGTCACCAATAATATACTTAAGTCGATAAAATTCTATATCATCTCTAAAACGAAATCTATTTTTAATTTTAAAGTGAAAATTAACCATAAGCAAGACCTAATATTTCCCAAAATATTACTGTTTTGTCCAAATAAAAAAAGGATTAGAAATTACAAGAATTCCATCTTTGAATACTTATTGGATTGGTCGATTGTATTTTTGTAATATATCAAGGCAAAGAGAGCTTATTAAATGGGATATTAGAAGGCAACTGTTTTTGAGGAATTAAATAAAGCCAAAGATTTATGCACTAATAAATTTACTATGATCGACATACTTGAGATGATTGCTGAAACACATAAGCTTACTTCAAAATTTTAAAATATCTAATCTCGCATTTTGAATCTAAATATTAGAATGTATTTGCTGAGTCAATAAAGTACTATCAGAAATAACTTTTCCTATTAAAATAACTGTATCTAGATTTATCACTCGAAGTTCTATAAAAAATATTTTAAGCAAGCAGATTGTTAGCTATGCCAAGGCCTAGCTGGGATGCTAATTTGATCTATAACGAAATAATTTAAATTACAAATTAGAGAGTCAAATTTTTAAAGGAGAACGAATATTTTTATAGTGAAGAGCACTATGTAGATTTTACCTATGATTTCCAGTCACTATTTAGAAGCGAAGAAGATATTGCTACTGATGAATTTTTAAATTAAAATATGCAGGCAATTCAAGAGGGAGATTAAATAAACATTAGCAATAACTTTTACTTTTTCAAGATTATTGAGAAATTAATATCAATTTAATCTTGGTTATTTTTAGAAATCCTCACTAATGACTTGATTTATATTAAAATATACTTGATTAAGAACTAAATTCCATTTCAAAGAGCAGACTCTTAAATAAATTAAATTTCTCATCACAATATTATAACAGTTTAAGATGTATGGTAACTCTGTAGCTTTTACTTTAATTTAAGCATGCCACTCTTAAAACTAAATAGATTTGACGAGGAAATGCTGAAGCTAGAATATTCTCAAAGATTTCTTTAATCTTTGATAATCGAAGCAAATGAGAACTAAAATAACCTCAGTATATTTAAAGGGTAAAGTGTGTTTGACACCCAAAATTAGCAATAAATATTCTTAGAGGATAGCTCTGATTATCCTAAAAAAGAAAAGGATAAGCGAGCGTCTTACTCAAGAGTGTCAGTTTAAACTGAAAATTAATAAAAGGATAATATTTAAAAAGAGATAAAGTTGCGATAATGTGAAATTCTATAACAAAGAGGAAGAATTTTGCTAGAAACTCAATAGAATAATGAAGCTATTTAAGCTTTCAAATAGAGGTAATTTAATTAATTTTATAAAATATTTTAATCATCCTCCAATATTCATTAAGTTTAATCAATAGTGTCTGTAAGAGTGTGAATATTTAGATTGGCAAGACTCAGAAGTTTTAGAGATTCAAATATCATCCTTTTAAATGCTCTAGTAAATATATTATGTAGGCCACTATCACTCAAAATACTTAGAAACTCTTGGCTCTTACTTTAAAAAATATTTATTAAGAACAAGTTAGATAAAAATCATAATAATTCGATTATTCTCATTAAATTAGAGATTTACAGATAGATATAGCTGATGTTTATAGTGAAATGGGATAATATCAATAATCAATAACTATTCTTAGAGGACTAATGAAGTAGATTAAACTAGGCTATTTCCCTGTTTAATAAATACAAGGTAAAGGGGTTTTGGGGGAAAAATTAAGGAGAGATTATTCACCAATTAAAATCAACTTGAGAGATAGATATGCCAATACTAATGATAAGAGCATCGAAATTCTGTTAAATACTAAAATTAAAAGGATTTAAAATTATCAATTTTATTAAATTAAATACCTTATCAATTCTTGTTTTTTAATGAATTCAGATCCTTATAAATAGCTTAAAATTTTGAAAGGTTAGAGCAGTAAAACAAAGTTTAATATTAAATTGACTAAATATAGATTTATATAAGTATGATGTCTCAGATTAAACCAATACCCTTCTCGTTGATATTTATAAACCTTATTCGTTAAAATAATTCTTATCAAAATAATTTCCTAAATTTTCATTTATTTTTAAGAAATCTTTCAAATTACTTTTTAAATATTAAGATTAATTATTTTCACTTAAAGTTTATCTTGAAAAGCTAAATACTTGAAAAACTTTTGAATTTCGAAGAAGCATTAACACTCTAGAATAATACCTATAAGCAATAAGCAGCGAAGATAAGAAGATTTTTGAGAGAGTCAGAATGATGATTGAAATTGGCGATTTATACGAAAGAGTTAAAGATTACTCAGAGACATAAAAATCTTAATATTATATAAATTAAATATTTGCACATTTTATTTACAAAAATGCATTGATATATAATTAAAATAAATATTAATAATATTAGGCTAACAAGATGATAAAGAAATTTTAAAGTACTGATAAAGCTGAAAAAGAGAAGAAAAAATTGTTCTTAAAGACGTTAAAGGAAAAACTTAATTTATGAATTGAGCATGATTATCGAATAAATTCTAGTATTTACTATATCATTTCTGAATAATTATGAAAAGATATAATTTATAGTATATATCTAAAAGAAAATTAATGATAATTATTTTCATTAATATAATAAAAAAATAAAAAATATTTAATTAATTGTAATTATATCATTCTTTAATAGCATTGAGACATTCAAATACAGATTTCACGAACCATTATTTTGAGCTATAAACATGTTCTAAATAGCTAAGGTGACATCCATAATCAGTTACACCAAGAATAATATTCTTGTTTTTCTAACAAATTTCGTAATCATATGCTTTCTCTCCAATAATAGGATCGTCTTTAAACATCAAAATAAAGGTTGAGACTGATATTTGGGGGATGCGATGCACACTAGAAGCCTTATCATAATAATTATTTATGGTTTCATATCCGAATACTTTACTAGTCACATGAATATCATAATCAGTGACTGTTCTTATCTTTTTAAGGTTTAATTGAAATCAACTTTATTGTTGGTGAGGTACTCACCATGTAATATATCTGCGTATTTTGAAACTTTTTTCTTCAAGTTTTGGCCAATAACTTTGTAGTACATTCCATAAAGGAATTCTAAATAGAATTTCCAGTTTCCCACATACTCATCGGCGATTGTACGCAGCAGGCACCCGGAATTTTGAGGTCAGATTTTTCTTTCTGCTAGAAAGAATTCATTCCAAAGTTCATTTGAGATTACTCTTAAATTTCAGCTTCTTCGCCCAAATAGTTGGCCACTATATTTGCTCCCATTGAGTTCCCAATTAGACACAAATTTTTAAAGTTTTTAACTCGACTTATCACAACAATATTTCTTGTAGATGTAGTCCAAAGGCTCTCTCAAGTCATCTGTGCTAGCTGCACAATATTATTTTGGGCTCTGAAGAATATAGTTAAGTACTAGGTATTATGAATTTCGAGATCAGAAGCCACTCTATAATTTACTAAAACAGCCTAGAATCCATGCTATTTTGCTTCAATCAATAAGCTTAAAACATAAATTTCGTTGTTATTACTAGTTAGACCAGGTAATACAATTACAATGGGTCTCTTTTCAATAAGGTTGGTTATTTTTGGATCATTTTATTAAGTTGTTAATTAACTCAAATTTTTTGGAATCTCATCAACCCAGTCAATGGCAATATGGCCTCCATCGTGAAAAGTAAATATCTCTCTCTTAAATTGGATTGGATTTAAATATTTCAAGACACTCTCCATTAGTGGGTTCATAGCTATTTACTAATGACATGATGGCAGGAAGAAACTTGGAATAAAATGCTATAAGACAAGAGAAGTTAGTATATTGTTAAATCGTTTAAATTTTAATGATGGTTTATAAAACTAAATATAGATTATATTATAGTAGCAATTTGATTAGGATCATTAAGATTAAGAACCTTACCATATTATTCAAATGAGATTTCGAAAGAATTATCTTAGCCAAATCTGAGTTTTAAGAAAATTGAAGTAGAAACTTTATTTTCCTACGAAGTTTTGCATAGAGCAGGATTAATAAATAAATTGCTGCGAAGACAGAAGTATTAGGATATCTTTTAATAATAAAGTTTAGTTAATTGAGCAACTATATATTTACCATTTTTAGTAGGTATAATTATTATTTTATGATATATTACATTTATTTTATTTCTATATTGGTTTAATTAGCAAAATGAATAATAATTTATTTTTCATATTTTCAAACTCTCCAATCATTTTTAAAGTTGGAGTTAATAAATGATGCAACGAAGAGAATTTATTCTAAAAATTAATAGAGAAATACCGATGGAAGAGAACCAATACAGATACATTGTATAGAAAGGATTATTTTCATACTTTTTAACTTTAAAGTCAAAGATGAATTTGATTATTTTTGCCAACTCAGGAAGAAACAAAATTCTCATTCTTAAAGTTTGGTATGTGAAAAAAAGAGAGCATTGAAATTAAATGATAGATAAGCCTTCCTCCCGAAAAATCTCAGATGAAAGACCTACTCGATGATGATATCAATGAAATAGATATTGCTCTCTACTTCCTTTAAAATTCAAACTCTCTCATAAGTTGCCAGAGACAAACAACTTCTTTGGAGTTCTTAGAACTCTTAAGCCTGAGTGCTTAACTTTAGCTGTTTAAAAAACTCAATAGAAAAAATAAAAAAATCTCTCCAAAAAAAAGAAGCTGAGTATTAACAAAATTAATACGCGGCTCTAGGAACTGCAGAGCATCAATTCATCTCATATAAATTTAGATTTAAAATTTATGGGAAATATGGCAAGTTTTATACTCTACGAAAGAGAGAAGAACACAGAGAGAAATCCCTATTTTAGTTTAAATTGAGTTAAGGACCGTATATAGTTTTAAAGCCCGATAGATTAATAAACTAGCTCTAAACGGAAATGTAAAGGACCTAACAAGCACATAGATTTGAAAAATAATGAGAGAGCAGACCCGTTTTGAGAGTTATAGTTTGAATTACCTATAGAGCAAGATAAAAAGACCCCATTTTTATAAAATTTTGACTCATAATATTGATTATTTGTAGGATTTTAATTAGATTAATTGAATTTTAACTATATTAAACATTTTTCCTTTTTCAATATTTGTATTAAATATTAATCTGAAATTGTAAAATTTTCAACACTTTTAATGAAAAACATATTTATTAATATTAGGATTACAAAGTAAAAATCAATTAAATTGCATAAGAATATTGTTATTTATCACTCTTTAATTGCATTAAGAAATTCAAAGACAGGCTTCACAAACAACTATTAAGAGCTATATAAAGTTTCGAAATAGTCTAAGTCAGTAAAACCCAATATAATTTTCTTAATTTCTTAACAGCTTTAATAAGCTATACTTTTCTCTCCAATAACTGGAACGTCTTTGGCCATCAATATAAAAGTTGGGATTTATATTTTAAGTATGAAATGCACACTAGATGCTTTGTGTGCAGTAATTTTCTAAGGTTTCATATCCGAATATTTTGCTGGTTATATGATGATCATAATCAGGAAGAGTATTTATCATTTTCAATGTTTAATTTAAGTCAATTTGATTAGAAATGAGGTATTCACTATGCAAGATGTCTGTGAATTTTAAATTTTTTGCTTTAGGTTAGACCCTATAGCTAAATTGAAGAGGCCATAAAAATATTCCTGACTGAATTTTGAGTTTCCCACATACTCATCAGAGGCTATATACAGCAAGCTCCTGAAATATTGACCTCATATTTTTAGCTTTATTAAATAGAATTTATCCCAAAAATTGCTCTTAGATCTCTCCTTCTTCATCTAAGTAATTGACAACTATTTTATTTGCTCACATTGAGTTCCCAATAAGAAATAATTTTCTGAGATCTTAACCTGATTTATCACAGCAATATTTCTTGAAAATATAATTCAAAGGTTCTCATATATCTCCTGTGCTTGCTGCACAGTACAATTTTGGGCTCTAAATTAAGATAAATATTCATAATATAAATTACTTTCAACTCTAGATCAGAAGCATCTCTATAATTTACTACAACGGCTTAGAATCCATGATTCTTGGCTTCAATCAATAAATTTTACAGAAAAATTTCATTGTTATTACTAGTGAGACCAGGCAATACAATAACTATTGGTCTTTTATCAATAGCTTACAAAGTTTTAGGATAACTTTATTTGTAATCTATATCACTCAAATGTAAAGGAATCTTATTTATCCAATCATTTAGAACCCCAAAACCTCTTCAGTAATTTAATTGAGCTTTTGATTGATAAAACATGTATATACTTTATTAGGGTTAATGTAATGTAAATGTGAAAGAATTAAAGGAGTTTTATTTTATAAATTCTGTTCCTTGATTTCATGGGTGAACTTTCTTAACTTAATATCTCCTATTCATTTTATATACTAATCGATTCTATGCTCTGATGTATAATTTTGTTAAGAATAATCTATTCAGCCATTTCTCTCATTTCAACCTTAATCATATTTTTTACTAGATACTGTTGAATTTAATGCTTTTAATCTTTCTCTTGCAGCTGTAGTAATCATTTCTTGGTATATCGCATTCTGCTATAATTGCTGCTAGATCCTAAATATCCCACTTGATGTCACCCTCTCTCAAGTTTTCTCTCTCTGGAAAGTAACCAAGAGTGCCGAATACGTTACCAAGCCCAAACCCCTCTACTCTCTATGACCTATTAAAATCAATTACAACCACTCAGAGAAGAGAAAGTTAAGCATGATATTCTCAAGCTTCAGATCTATGTGGAAAATGTCTTAAGTTATGAAGCTCCTAAATTGCTTAGCAAACATTTGTTAGGATAAGAGACAGCTATTTAATACATCTTATTTCTTTTATAGTTTCTAAAAGATTTTAAGTATAATGGTAATCGAAAAGCGACGTGATCTTTAGCGAGAAGAATTGCATCAAACTTTATAATCAACCTACAATCTTTATTTTTAGCTTATGTTAATGCTTCGTTCTAATTGACATATTCCTTATTTTATTTATTATCGCATTTAAATATTCGAATGAGTTTATTTTATAAACATACTGAATTTCAGTTGTAACTTTCTTTTAAGACTTATCCTCAAGAAACTTTATATATAGTGTTTAAGGTCAATTACGTTAAATATTGGAAGCTTTATTGCATCTATAATAATTGTGATTTTCACTATCTCAGAAGCAGGGAGGTTTCTCACTACATTAATGAACATATTATCTTTCTTAACTCGTTATTCGAGAGACTCTTATGGATCTTGGCTTTCTTTTTTTTAGGAAGACCTCTCCAGTCTCAAATCTATTCTTTCAAACTTCTTGCTTGATATTTTTTTAAGTGAACTTTCAGATCACTTGAATGATTTAATTTATAATTGCAGTAAGGGCAGAAATATTTTTCAAATCTTAGAAATGCTTCTCTAAAATATAATTCTTTATAGCAAATAAATATTTCATCGCACTAATCGCACAAAATTTTCAACTAATTTTGTTTTCTTCTCCTCCTCTTCTTCTGCCAATTTTATTTATTCTTCGTAATAAATTTCTTAAAATTGCATTTCTATTAATCAAATGAGCTATTAATCAAAGATTTAGGCTTAAGGATAGTAAATTTCAGTCTTCTCTTATTAGGTAGAGGTATCACATGTATAAATTTCTTTTAATTCATGAAACAAAGAATTACTGGCTAATGTTAAGCAGTACCACTTTCTTAGCTGGTTGCAGCTCATTTAATAAATGCTATTAATTATTATACAGGTAGTTTAATTATGCTTATATTATCAAGTCAGAGCTTAGTTCCAGTGATCTAATGTAAAAAGATCGAGAGAAGTTGGTTTTTTATTTCTAACTTTAAAGATAATTCAAATCATGCATTTTATGCATTAAAATGCTTTAAATAAGTTTTGAAAAGTTAGGTGGCGTACTTAAAGATGTTCTTGTAAAAATGAAGGGAAAATTAAAATTTTAAAATTTATGCAGAATTTTGATTAAATAAAAATTAATAATATACAAAAATGAAAATTCTGATGCTGTTCATTAATAAAAATTTAAGTTACAAAATAAATATCTAAAAAATTATTAAATTTACTGGTGTGTTGCCTGAGAAGAGCAATGGTGAGTCACGACAAAGACTCGAAAGAGGAACTGGAATAAATGGCGAAGATATAAGCATATATGCAAATTGTGATATCTTAAAAATAATATGGAAAGATGACAAAGCGTTTCTTCGATATTTATTTTTCGAAGTCTTAAAACTAATTGCATATTTTATAATTCATATTTCGAATGTATTTTTTTTTCTAAAATTCATCATGAATGTTAATTTAGTGCCTAATAGGATATTGAACTTAAATTTAACATCCTAATTATGTTTTAATTAAATTAGGACAACCACCTCATTAAATTTAATATTATTAGGCGAAATTTAATAGATAAAATTTGATAAAAATAGAAGTCAAACTCTGAAACTTTTAAAAAGCTCTTACATCTTTATCTGTATATCTAATTCAGGTTGAATCTCCATAGTTAGTTCTAAATCCTTAGTGAATTTAATCTCAAGAATTACTAAGATAATTCAAAGAAAGGAGGACATAAACTGATGCTTGGTTTAGCAAGGTATTTTTTCATCTTAAAATAACTTATTAATAATAGTTGGATTGTTCTTACCAACCCTGGATGTAATTAATATCTCTTTCTTAAAAGCTTTACTAAGTGAAGAGAAAAATGCTTTTAAAACTAATGAAATAAAGATGCTTGAGATTCCTAACTACCCAGAAATCTCAGTGACAAACAATTGTGATGATGCGATGAGTGATCCAGATCTTGCAATTTATCTTCCTTCAAAGTTACTACTCTCCAATAAGTTACCAGAGAAATTTCTTCTTTGGCTTTCTTGGAAATAACTTTTAAACTGAATACTTAAATGAAGATATTTAAAAGAAATTCAAAAGGTGCTCTACATTGTCTCTCTAGAAGAAAAAGAAAAGTAGGACATTAAAATGAGTGACTCATGGCTTTCGGAGCTGCAAAAGCATCCATTCATCTCAAGTAAGCTTAGACTTCTATTTTATATGAAAACCTGGCTATGCTTAAAGAGCGTAGCAATTAAAACAAAGAGAGAGAGAAAGTCTCAATAAAGCATGAGCTGGGAAGAAGAAAATTCAAAGATTTATAAAAATCATATATTTGAACATAAATGATGAGTTTACTCTAAGAGGAGAAACATGGGACCCAGCAAGCCACAAGCAGAAGAAATAAAAGATAATCGTAATCAATTTAAGGGCTCATTAAATATGGGAACCTATTCATTCAATTAAATCTAAATACTTATTTATAAGCACAAAATCTTCCCTAATATCACAAACTTTAGCTTATCATCGCTAACTCTTTTTTAAAAATCTACTATATCTATCCTCAAATCACGCATCAAGTTGTAGGCAGAAGTTTCTTGTAATGGTACTTCAATAGTCCCCAATATATCTTAATACCAGGCTATAAGCAATATTAAATACAGGTATTATGTTAAGCTTTTAATATTTCTTCCTTGAGTCTTAAGTATTGCGATTAATTTCTGAGTCAGCATAATTATCCCTGAGATAATGTAAAAACTGTATATATTATTAAATTTCTATTGAACGAGAGTGAATAACATAAGCCTCTAGCTCATAAGGTTCTCTAATTCAACCAAGGATAATACGAGTTTAAATCCTAACCTTATTGTCATAAACTTCAATATTGCTGTAACTCTTGTACCAAGACCTCGATGTAAAAGAATTGAACGTAAACACAGCCTCATCGGTATAAATGAACTTATTATTATTATCCAACAAAGCTCTGCGCATATGATAGTATAGATAATTTAAATTTGTCTTATAAAATGGAACATTACAATCAATAATTATCTTAATGCAATCGAACTTCTAGTAAGATATTCCATTATTTATAATTTTGTTGACTATAGACTTAGCAGAGATGTGAAGCTCAGGAAATAGGCGATGAAATATCACATCTCTTTAAACAAGAGAGAAATGAACCAAGTATTTTAGAGTAATATAATTGACGAGTTAATCAAAATGATGTTGCTAAAATTTTAAAGGTGCTTTAGGTTTAGAATTAAGTTCATATCTCTTAAAATTTAGAGCTATTAGATAGTGAGAGCTAACAGTAGCAGAAAATTTGTGGAGTAGCCTAGATGTAGACGTGTAATTAAGAATAGGTTTAAGCTATTCAATGTATTCATAGTACCCAAATACAACTTATACAATATTTCTTTATACCCACAGTCATAAACTAATTCAAAATATCGCATATATTCGCTTGAATTACTAATATCAAAACCATAAACCTTTGCATAAACCCTCATAAGTTATGCATTGATTGCCCCCTTTTAGAAATCAAAAACTCAATCAAACAACTGAAAAGATTAAGGGTTTTGAATGATAGCATGAGCACCATCTTGAAAAGTAAAACAAAAGTGACAAAAACTCTCCCACAGAGGGTGTTCGATTTTATTTTATTCTGATAGAACTACAACTCATGAGTATATTTTTGTTATGAACTTTCGTCCTCAGATTTTAATTATTGAAATAACTTATGCCAAAGTCAAAAAATAAAACAATTTACCATTGTGATAGTTATGACCTATATCTTTAAAATATAATAATAATTGTTGTAATCTGATAGAGCTCTTGACGCTGAAAAATAGTAGAAAAAGTCAGAAAAATATTTTAGCTATTAACTTAATAAAAATAAAATTGGGTAGACTTTAAGATATTTTTAATTTTATAAAATTATCTGTAAAAATTGGAAATTTTTCATGAATTTTTATAAAAATAAAAATTTCTTCATTATTTGTCATATTTTTTACTTTCTACTATTGTTCATTCAAGAACTGTACCAAATAAAATCAAAAATATTTTTTTAAGAAAAATTGAACAACTTTCTTAATGGTAAATTTATTATATTTTGACTATGGCAGTGAGTTATATAAAAAACTAAAATACGAAGACCCAAACTTCTTTAGAAAGAATTACTCATAAGTTTTAGGTCTATCAGAATAAAATTATAAAAGTACACCTTATGCAGGTGAGTTTTGTATCTATAGCCTAAGTAAATATTTCCCTTTTAAAAAGAATTGTATTAAAATATTTAACAAACTTCCCATCAATGAGCTCAAAACTGTTTTTTAATGGCATGATTGCAGGAAAAAACTCGGTACAAAATGCTTAAAATCAAATATATATTAGTTAATATCTTTATTCATAAAAAAACTAAGATAACAAATCATTTGCCAAAGGCCAGAGCCTTCGGAATAGTGTCCTTTTTCAAATTTTTATGTTGATGATTAGTTTGATTAAATAAATTTTTGATGTCACGTGTGTCAATAATGATCATTGAGTTACTTTGATTTATGTGATTTTAGTGTTTATATATCAGAATTAATATGATTGAATGTATAATAAAGAGTATGCATTAGTTAAGGATTATTACATCCATAAAGTTCTTAGTCTAATCCTTTCAGATTTATCACAGTACCTTTAAGATTTTAATAAGGATTCTTTTTGATAATTCAGGATTCTATATATAGACCATTACTATTAATAAATATATGTTGATCATTGTTAAAAATCTAAATGTATTTCTCATAAACCCTTAAAGATTTATGCGACTAACTTTATCATCAAGTTTATTAAGAAATAAAATTCAGGATAATTACTAATAAAAACTCATCTATCAGAGTTTAATGGTTTATACATAAGCGTAACAATAATGATATTAAGAAAAGGAAATTAAGGTTAAAGTCATCAATGATTATATTCAAAATTAAATATAGTAAACTAGGGAGGGGGGGTTATAAATACTCAAGCTTAAATCCAAATAACACTAAAATTGCAAAAATCTATAGCATTATTTTAAATAATTATACTTTTTTATAGATTGCTGTTATTACGTTTCAAATTTATTTTTAAACTATATGGAACAAACCTTACCATATTATTCAAATGAGAATTTGAGAAAATTTTCTTGGCTAATTCTGAGTCTTGAGTAAAGTAAAGTTAAAGCTTAGTTTTCTATTAAAGCTTCGCATAAATCAAAATAAGTTAGTATGATCCTGCGAAAAAAGACTTTTTTGAATTTCTCTTGATTAAAAGAAAAAGTCTATTGAGTGGCTATAATTTTAACATTTTAATTTAATCTGATGAATAATTACATTTTAATAATTTATGCTAAATTACTAAGAGGAAAGGAAAAAATATGTAGTTCAACCAGATATTATGAGCAAAATTTCAATGATAATTTAAAATTAAAAAACATTTAAATATCTTAAATCATGGCAGCAAAGTAAAGTGAGTATCTCGGCTCTTTAAAGACAAAAAACTTCTATAATTTTGATTTTGCTTGTCTTTACTGCACATCAACAAAGATGAGGGTTAAGAATCCGTAAGATTTTTATTTGGATCTTGCTAATTCTTATTAAACAGTTTATTTACTCTTTCCCGGCATCATAGAAAGTTCAAAAATTCCAAAAACTCAAAAGGTATTTTCTTGACTTGTTCTAGTCCGACAAAAAGTGCACTGGGCGAAGATGCTTTTATCTATTCTTTTTCTATGTAAAATATTTGAAATAATTTAAATTCTCATTAGTCAATCATTGCAGTAGTAATAGAAAGGCCAAAATAATAGTCATAAGTAGCAATAATCTTAAGAGGCTATGATAAATAATGTAAAAGTTTGGCCTGTCATACAAGTTGATAAAATTCATGAAAATCAAAATGGTAACTCTAGTAATAATGGCTTCTACTCTAGTAAGTAGGATAGCTTATATAAAGCTTCATTTGCATCAATAGAAAAAGAGAATTTGCTGGTAAATTTATTTTATTCATTGTAATTTATAGATAGTTATAATCTTGCCATTACAGAACCAGACAGCATAGTTAAGAGTACAGCAACTGAAGCTAAACACTAACTTTTCTAACTCTTAAAAACTCGATTCTTTAACATTTTAGATTAAAAGCCCAACGATCAAAGAGATGAAATAAGCAAAGTTAATGCTAGATTAAGTCAAATCTTCATAACTCTGTTCTAATAAGTGTAAATTCTGGCAGTAGGCACACATCTAGGATAAAATGATTAAGCTTTAGCTGGAAGCAATTAAAGTGTGACCCAACTCGCTCTGCCATACATATTAATGAATCCCTTGAATTTACTTTCATCTCAATTGTCCTCACTCGTAATAAACCTCTCTGAAAAGCTACTAATGGATGCTTCAGAGTTCCTCAACGCTGTATATGATGATATGTCTTAAATTAACAACTTCTTACATTGAAAGACCCCAAACACTGCAAATTGAAGGTGCTGTAATGTTCTACAAAGTTTATTAAATCGTTAATACACTAGAGAGTGTTTATTTAAAGCCACTGATCAGAATCGCTAATTTATCTAATTTGTTTGAGAGAGCTCAGAGTGCTACTGAAGAGACTATAATTGACACATTTTGGCTCAGAGGAAAGAATTCATTCAAAAAGAAGGGATAAGAAGATACATATAACATATAAGAAGATACAGTTCTGGATCTCTCGGTTGACATTAGCTTATCATTATTTCATCCCAATTTTAAAAATATAGAAATTATAGATGCTGATGATGATTATGTCAATCAAGTAGCTGAACAAGGTGACTACATGAAATTGGATGAGGACAGCAAAGACTGTGGTAAGAGCAACACAAACAAGAAAGGTAAAGATGATTCTGATGAAGATGATGATGATGCTGAAGGTATTGCTTCTCCAGATAAGCAAAGAGCAAGAAAATTATCTGATTCACCTGCAGAGAAGTTTAGCACTATTGTGGCTGGCAGTAACATCGATAAAGATTTCAAAAAGCTATTATTGCTAGATTAGTTATCAATTTCAAATATTCTAATCTCCCTTTAGAGATGAGTTAGTGCTGGATGATATATTATTAAAAAATAATATTATGTATTAGCAATTTATGCAATAAACGAGATGGAACTGCGATATAGAAAGGAAGACACCTAAGAAATTAAAAACAAAAAATAGAGAAAGCTCTTAAATCATAGTAAAATCAGAAAGTTAGTTACATTTGTGTGCAGAAGTCAGCAAGTGGTTGGAGTAGTCTGTCATGTCTTGGGCGATGACAACACTGGAGAATTTGATCCTTACTATATTTAGAGAATTCAAAATGCCTTACAACTAATGATTGACAAGCAGTTCTTAGAGGTCATAGAGAATGATATTGCTGACAATAATACTTTCCAAGATGCTTCCAATAAAGCTGCTCGGGTAAATTAGGGGAAAATAGACAAGTAGTCATATTTTTGAGAAAGAAAGTGTTTTAAATGATTCGAAATATATTTAATATTGAGTTTTACTAAGTTGTCTCCAAATTATTTTTATAAATTCAATCATAATAAAATTAAGAATTTAATGAGGCTTAATGAATTGTAATAAAATGATAATTTTTTTTAGAATTAAATTTTTCAAATCCTTATAATTACGATATTTTTTGAATAAAGTGAATAGTATTAAATAATGAAATAGACAAATAAATAATTTAAAAAATGTCTGATCAGAGTGCTCTGTGTCATTCAACTTTAATGTAAATTACAAAAACATATCTAACATTTTATTTTTAGAGGTGTTGCACCTGGTAAGACTGAAGACGTCAACGAAGAGGGAGTTCAAGGAGCCACAGAGAGAAGGGCAAAAAAATTAAAATATTCGATGATAAAGATGAAGATGAGGAAGAATATGAAGATGAAACGTTTTTTTGTTAGATTTGCTATTACTATTACTACTATTACTATTGTTATTATTCTAAATTCATTTTCTAATTCACTTTATTTTGTTTAAAAAACATCATGAATATTAATAATAATACTTTCACAAAATAAATTGGAATAATCACATACAATCTTATTATTTTGAATATTTTACTAATATGCCTGGCAATTGCTATAATTAATATTTCTTATCATTTATTTCCAAACTATTAATAGTTCAGATATAGTAATAAAATGATATACAATAGAGTGAAAGACGCAGGCAGTATGATGCCAACTGTTGATAAGAAGAAAAATCAGATTTATCAAGATCCCTCTGCCCCTCAGCAAGTCAACGAATTCATGAATCGCCAAGGCGCCTAATTTGGCTTAAAAAAGTAGGAGTATCTCTCAAACTTAAGAACTATCAAAACTATCGGCGATTCACCAGGTCTTTACGATAATTGCAGATCGACTGTTAACAACACTAATAGCAAGAATTAAAACAATAATATCCTTGGCAACATAGAGCAGGAGTTTAAGTGGCCACAATTTCTATGTAATAAATTGTGGGAGTTAATGCTGGTTTTCATTAAAGAAGCAGAAGTGGGTTGCTAACTGGGCAATCTTCACAGCTACAGAAAGACAATAAGTCTTCTAAGATTTCTTAATAAAATATAAGTAAAAATGCAAGTAGCAATGAGACTAATGTTATTAGTAAGATCCAACCACTTATTGATAATCTTAGTGGGACCAAAATCTATAGTTTTGCTTGTTTGAGTAATCAAGCTACTTAATCACCTATACTCACTAGAAATGTAAGTTAATTTATATAAGAACGCAATTTATAGGTTGAAGCCAATCCAAAATGGTTTACTCTAGTTTAGAAAGAAATATATCACTATTATCCTCAGCTGATGAGTTCAATTATTCCATCTCATATTCACAAATAAAATAAGAATTATCAAGGCGTTCAATAAAATCAAGAATAAGATCAGGCAGAAGACTTTGATGTCATAATGGATTATATTGATAGTCAACTTAATCAAAATGTAATTATAATGATTTAGTTCTATCTATTCATTTTTTCCTGTCATTATTTAATTTGATAAATGCTTTTACATTTATAGTAACTGACTTAATTAAAAGAAAAATACTATAAATCTAAAAGCTAGTAGATTTTCAGAGTGTGGGAACAAGGTTTACAAGTCGATCTACCAATTTATAATGACTGAATTCGTTCTCAATTCTCCAGTATTTTGAAAGTAAGTGGAGTTTAAAGGATAGTTTCACAACCTCAAAGTTAAAGTCTTAATGACATTAGGACAGAAAACAAGGATGAAGACTAATTGCCAAAGCTTAATTTTGATTAAGAAAATGACTAAGATCAGGCTTTTTTAACGTTCCAGCATAAAAATAAAGAGGAAAATAAGCAAACATTTAAGATAGTGAATAAAATAATGCAGGAGACATGGGTGATTATATAAATGGTTTTCTTGGCCTCTGAAAATGATATTACCTCTATGCATAGAGATAATAAGGGCAGTTTGGTGAAATAAATTTCATAGATAAATGCCAATGTTACGAATATCGCTTATAAATTATCAATGCTTAATTTCTTTTGATTATTAATTATCCTTATTTAACATCAATTTATTATTAAATTTTCCTGATAAAAACTATTTAACGCAATAATTATCAACTTCTTAGGCCATCCTAAATATTTGTAATTAATTAATATTTTTGTAGCTTAAACTATGACTTATGTTAAGTAATTTACTTGCAACGCTAAACAAAATGTCTTTTTGAGCTCTTCCAAATTTTCTTCACTCTCGAGGCCATGAAACTATACAGTGGGCTTAAGTACTTCACAACGAATTCACAGCTGAGAAATAAATATTTGGACTCACAGAAGTATCAAATTAAGTTAAGCGTGGCTCTTGGCTAAATAGTGCAGGTGGTCATGCATTTGAGTGTATGTTTAGGGGCTGCTGTTAAAAATCCCATGATTTTCAATGGGCATAGATCGCTAATATTGAACACTAAATAAGAGTACGCTTGTATTTCATACTTTATATTCCCTAATGTTAATTACTGAGAGATTTATAAATAAACTTATTTATAGACCAATTCCTCTGAATTTAAGCATGAAAACAGACTATAAATACATTCATATTGGAATTCAGCTACTCGAGACAAACCTGAAGAGAATTTACAGACATTTAGACAGGCTGAAAGACGGTTATCAAATAAATTAGGAGAGAGACAGCTCCATGCCTAACTTGCCATTCCCCAATAATATATTTGCTTTACTATATAAAATATGTGAATTTTAGGTTTGATTAGATATCAATTTCATTTTAGAATGATTGAAATTTAGCTTATTACCTTCTAATAAGTTATACTGCTTTTGCTAAAAGCTGAATATGTTATTCGAAAATATATAAATATTAAGTTCATATAATTTTCTATGTAGTCATCACATGCTCATTATTTGAATAGTTTTCCTTTGCATTTTGTGTATTAATATGATTAACAATATTCTTCTCAACTATGATTATGTCTTAAGTATTCCCTAATTGCCTTTATGTGCTGAATGAAGACTGCTAATTCAACTCGAATATGTCTCTGTTATTTATCTGGCTATTATCTTAATCATTATCTAATTGAATTTAATCTATTTCATCATCGTTGAATAAGCTGGTATCTTGGTAATGAATATTTTCTTCTTTTATTCTGCCATCATTATACCGAGTTTGCTAGACTATTCTTGTAATTTGGCTTGTTCTGGTAGAGGTAATTACTGGCTTACCTTTTTCAGAGAGATTTATTTGATTTTGTTGGAGGGCATTTAGATTTTAATAGTCAGAGTTAAAGAGTTGTTAATTTGCTCTTTGATTCGCCTTTTCATGCTGATTTATTATTGATATTTGGTTCTCTATTGGGAATTTATTAGAGTAAGTCATTTAGTGTTGCCTATTCCGTTGTTAAATTTTAGAGAGCATAATAAAACTCTTTTCATCATATTTTACCAATACTTTGGAGTTTAAGCATCACTTATGTCATCAACAGAGTACTGCAAATTATTTAGTTCGTTATCACTTTGAAATTTTTCTTCTAAATTAAGTCCACCCTCTTAACTGTACTACTAAGTAAGCCCTATTTTACTCTCTGTCATCATTGATTTAGTTTCTTCCTAGTAGACTTTGAAAGTTTCTTAATAAGCCTTATGATTCATTAGTCTTAAGTTGGCAGAAGAATTTGAAACTCTTAGCAAGTTAGATCCATTTTTACTTAATGGTTTTTCATCTATAATTGGGATTTCTTTAATGGAATTCATGAATAATTAAAGATCCTCTATAGCAAGTGGTATCTCGTTATACAAATCCAACTTATTGAAGATAAACTTATCCCTAAATATTTTATGATCTTGCTTGAAAATGTTAAGCTCTCTTTAAATCTTGGAGAGTAACTGCATTCTGTTTTAAAAAGTATTCATGTCCGAGCGCTTATATTTCTTTACCTCTAATTCCTCTAATTCTCTCAGTACTTCAATATCTATGAACAACTCTGATTGAAATTAAAATTAAATTATGATAATAAATTTATCAATGATTGAGTGATCATCAGCATTATGATTTTCTTAACATCAACTCTAGCTTCATACATTTTGTTGCATCTAAGTAATAATCTGATAATGTATTCTCTCTATGGTCCTTTGTAGAAATTGATAATACTGTTCATAGCAATATCTCCAACAACTAAATAATTGTTCAACACCTCCAGAGTTTTCATAGCATTAACATGAATTTCTTAGAGTATTTCTTTCTAGTTGTAACTTTAAGCTTTCTTCTTTTATAGCGTGGCCATGTATTAAGCTTCCATCTCATTATAAATTTCATTATTTTCAGGGCTGTATAATAGGATATATGTGGATGAAAATTTACTTGAAGTTTTCAGCATCTAGCTCTCTGTATTTAATTTCGTACTAAGTAAATTATGAAGCTGAGGCATCTTGCATGTTATCATAAGTGTCGCCATCCCCTACTGGCAAAAGTTTAATAATAAAAAAATCTTTCACTATTTTTTAGGAATTTCAAGCTTTTCTAAGATGATATCAAATCTTTGCCAGTCCTCATCTCATCATATTAGTTTCTAATTAGTGAATTTAATCCGCTTCCAATCGTACTTGAAGTACTCTGGCTCATCATGATTTAGTTCTCCTCTCATTTCTATAGTCTCAAACCTCTTATCTGGCATGCCCTTTATAGCAACCTCTTTCTCTGTTTCAATGCATTTATTAACTTATCTCCCAGAAAACATAGTATCCATCTATACACTTCTCATTTCAGCTTTCATTGTTTGGATAATTTACTCGCTTACTTCAACTGGATCGACATGTTGCGACATATCTCTGTAACTCAAGTCTAAAGCTGAGAGGCAAATACTTCTCACAGAGGGTGGTTTACTGATGGGAAGCTATTTCAAATCCACATATTCCAGGTTCTTACCTCTACTTTTCCTTGCACTTTATATATTTCTGAATGGATCAAATTAAGAATGATTGGTTGAGCATATATGCCTGTGCTTTATTTTATTTAATTTAACATATAAAAATAATAGTTCCATTTATCTTATACAAAATTGTGCAAATAAATTAATATAATCATATATTATGCTTGTTATAGATACCAAGTAATCTATCTCTAGCTTCTCTTTAATATTAGCTCTAGTTATTTCTACTTGAGTAGCTCGTAGTATCAGGAGATTAATTTGTTTAAAATCCAGCAGTTTTCTAAAATTGATTTTGAAAATTATCAATGAGCCTTTTATTGTGAGCTCCAGAATTGAAATTTTATTAAGTTATAGAGTTCTTTTTCTGATGGTTGTGTCTTCCTTTATTAACGAAACTGTTGTCACTTATATTTTTTGAGTGGCTCGTTCTGTGATTTTGTGATAGGAAATGTTGCATGTCGTTTCTAGATTCATAAATAAAATAATATACTTCATATTGTACTAAAATAAAGTTTAAAAGAAATTATTTAAGGATTTTAATTTTAAAACTCTGCTTAATTTCGAATATTTCTATATAGATACACAAAAAAGATATAGCCTTTTGTTGAAATAAATTTTTGTAATCAAAAATTCAAAAGATCGAAGCAAAATAACTTTTGATTCAGATTTTATTTTATTATTTATATACTTAAGTAAAAAGAATTCATGCTTATATAAATAAATCTTTGGGGAATTGAGAATTTTAGTTCCTTCTTTCTTCAACATGCTGGCATTTCTTAGATTATATCGATTGGCGTTAAGAGATACTATAATAAATTCTTTAATTAATCTTAATTGATTACTCTCAATATTAATGTTTATATTTTTAATAAATACATTCATGATAAAGCAGCTCTCTCAACGAAATCCTATCCTTCTAATGACCACCAGCTTACCCAATTTTATTCATAGACTTTCCATTGTGCAGTCTCTAGCTTAATATCTTAATTTTATTCATATACTGAGACATTTGTCCTAGATCGTAGTCTTAAGATTATTGATTACTTTTCAGATTGTTTTTATCATATTTGCAGCATTTGCAGTATTTACTGTGCCGCTTCTTTTGTGTAAGGTTGTCTATTACTCTGATCATTTTTGGAAACATTTTGCTTAACCATTTTTGCTAGTACTTATTTTGTGCTTATTATAATATATATATATAGTCCCTTTACAATATAAATTTTAGTACTTGATCCTTGCCATTTCTTTATCACTAATAACATTTCCTTGCTTCTAGCTTTCAGCCATGGCAACTTTAGCTTCCTCCAATTCTCTCTTCATTTTCTTATAGTGCATAATTTCTCTTCTCTATTTATCCAGTTGTCTCTTCAATATATTCATTCATTTGAATTTCAGTTAAAATTCTTGGATCTATATATTCTGCTATGCAACATTGCATAAAAGACTCAATTTTTAGTAATTTTAAGTGAAAATATATAATGCTAAGTAATCAAATAATTTTATATAAAACACATAAACGATAGCAAAAAAATAAAGTTTAATAAATAATTTAATATGCACCTTATTATAAATTAATTAATAAATTTCATATCTCTTATTATTAATGTTAGAGGATGACCATATTTAATAACCCTAGTATAAATTTCTATTAATTAAGTATTCACAAATTTTCTTTATGTAACTCTACTATTTCTATCTAGAAATATAAGTCTATTTTAGTAACAATTTTGATTCTTGAATTTATAATAAGGATTATAATAAATTATCCACAAATTAATTATATAAAAGGTTAAATAGAATATTGATCTATAACTTTTATATTTCTATTAAATCTATTTAGAATTATACATAAATCTTAAAGTATAGAGTTTTTTAAGTTATATTATCATTATTGAGTTTAAACTTTATATTACCTAATAAGTTAAAATCTTAAATAGATTATATCATGAAAAAGAGATTTAAAATGAAAAGGTAACAGTGTCATATTAAACTTTGCTTATTAGTCATTTAATTTTATATATATTTATTAAGTCCATTACCAACATTTATAAAGTTGGTAATTAACTTCAAATATTATTATAATTCTTGTTAATATATTATCAAAGATTTTAATCGATTTACGAATGAATGATTATAGATAATTTCTTGACGTTCCTCTTTTGGCGCTTATTCATTGTCTAAAATTTCCAATTTTTGGGTATCTTTTTACATGTTGGACTTTCGAATTTTAGCTTGAGATTTAGTCATTTCAGATTTGTTCAAAGTTGAAAATAAAATCTAACATATCAGTTGAAATATATAATTTGGCTTTATTCAGAATAAATTTTTTATTTATAAAGCTGAAGCATAATTTTATTTATATTCATTGAAAGATTTGTTTAGCTGTTCTGTTGCTTGAGTGTTATTTTATATTGTGGACATATCTCTCTTATTTTATGTTTCTATAACACTTTAATTCATACTCTATGCAGGCTTAAAATTAAAAACTATAATTATCCAAACACCTTTTGCTCTTTCTGATTGATAATTTAGGAAGTGATTGGGGGTTAAATCAACCTCCCTCTTACCTTGATGCTTTTGGATATTTCTTAATCTTTCCTCAATTTTCCATTGTTATTTATCGTAATCTATATATACTTTAATGCTTATTATAGTCGACTATCTATGATGTCTTATACCTCACATTATCGCTCTGATATTATTAATCCTATTTCTTGTTTCTCTCAAAAATTGGACTGATTTCTTAGAAATGGGGGCTGTTTATTATATCACTCTAAAAGTACTATTGCTATTTTAAGGAGCATTTTTATGAAATTCAAACTTTTTAAATAGGCTTATTTGACATCTAAAGCTATTTTAAATGCTATCTGATAATTTAATCATCAATTTTAGCTAATTTTAGATTGGAATTTCTTTGTTGAGGTAAAATCCAAAATATTGCCTAAGATTTAAGATTTCTTAACCATAATTCATATAATCAGAAATAAATAAACGGGTTTTTTTTCTAGGCTAATTATTCTATAAAACTATGGATCTATTTTGACTACTTTTATTACTTTACTCATTGCTTTGAGCCTGTCATTGTAACCAATTTTATTAAGAAATATTGGACTTATGATCGTATATATTCAGTGACTATTAATTGCTTTTTTACATGTTTCAATTACAATTTCCCAATTGTTATCTATTCTGCTTTAAATTGATATTTTAACTGTTGCTCATGGTCTCATCTTCTCCTTCATCTTCATGATTTATAGTAGTTTTATTTGAGACTTTGTTCAATGTGAACTGATCTCTATTGGCATCGAAACCTACCATGTTGTATTTTTGCATTAGCTTTTACTTTTTTGAATTTACATACATCGAATTCGAATATCTTTGGAGATTTTTACTGGCTAGACATCTGTTAGGTTGTTTTGAGTTGTATTACCTTGAATTCTGTCGAATTTCCTCATTTATAGGTGATAATTTAATCTAAAATCAACTTTCTTAAATCATATTGATTGCTTACTGTAATAATTATACATTGAAGATTGCTGATGGAGTCTACCCATAGCCATGACAAGAGGTGTTGAAGTAGGGCTCCCTAATATATGGTATCCAAAAACAACAGATCTCTTGTTTGCTAGAGAGCTTTTGTTGCTCTGTTCAGAATATTCATTTTGAACCTTATTGCATTAATTTAATCAATATATTATTCTTAATATTTTTGATTATACTATTTAGAAATAATGAGCGGTTTGTCATCTATTAATTTTAATCTGTGGTGTTTGTTACTTTTATTGAAATTATTGAAGCTATCCTCTCTGTTATTCATCGATTGATTGATTGTGACTCTCCTAATTGCTGTTCGTTGGGATTTATCTCATTTTCCTGTCTTGTGATTGAGTAAATTGTTTATTATTCTGTTATTGATTATTTTGTTAATAATACATATCCTATTGTTGTTAGTATTGAAGATTATTGTTTAATGCTGAAATATTTTGGAGAGAATTAAATCGCAATTTATTAACAATTCAATATCAAGGCAGTAAAGATAATTAAATCTAACTTATAAATAGATCTATCTCGCTCTTTTATTGCAAGAAAATGATATCAGCAAGAATAAAGTCTTTTTAAATTTTAAATATAATATTTCTATTAAATAACCTAAAATTCTAAAGTCTTAACCTATTTGATTTACGCTTAAAGTTTATAATATACTTTTAATGAATATAATTATTTTTCTAATCAATAATGAATTATTTTATTGTTATTTTTAAGTTCTTTTAAACATAAAATCACCATATGCTGTGGAGTTACCTATCGAAAAATAATTACTTTCAGACTGAATAATATTTAACAAGTAAACATAATTAACCTATTTACTTATCTATTGTAAACTTGTTACTATGAATTTGCTCATTTTAAAGGTGTTTTTATTAGCTTGTGTATAAATTCGAAGCTTGTTATTACACTTAAGGACTGTAATGCATTTACTATATTAATTTATAATATTCTATGTTTTGACTCTATCCCATAGTATTATCTATTATAAATAATTATCTAATAATTTTAAGTGTTAATTTTAATTCAATAAATATAAGTTTCTTTAATAACGATACTATTGTTGTAATATTTACTAATTTACCTAACTTACTGCATCTGATGTAAACCTTGTCCAGGGTCAATATTTACAAATGATTAAGCATAGGGGAAGTACACTGAATTAATATTTAAACTTGAAATTGATTGCTCCTCTATTATTGACATTGGCTCTCGATTATTTTACATCAAAGAGGAGTGCCCACCACTAGCAAATGATTTGGTCATTTTATTTTTATTAAAATTATTTCCACAATTTTTCTATTTTTATAAGACTAAAGCAAATTAAAAATTAATGAAATTAAATTGAAACCTAAGTAATTTTGGAAAAGACAATGCTAGTTCTAATTAATGAATTTGTGTGGATAATCAGTTATCCTATCTTTACTGCTTGAATTTACTAACTCTCGTTGGTCTTTCTTCTTCTTGTTCATCTTAATTCTACACTTATTATTGCTAAATCTACTACTAGGGTTTAGTGAAATCTCTCAATTATTTTTCCAATAATAGCTTCATCCGCCTTCTTAATTGTTTGACTTTAAGAATTAAGAGAAGGGCCAGTTGAATCACTCTAAGCTGTCTAGAAATTTGATGAAGTCTTAAGGATAGATGTAGGCTTGGCAGAAATTAAATTAGACTTCTTAAATTGATCAGAGTCAAGTGGTGTAAATGTAGCTTTGACTTCTACTTGGTTTATCTCTGCTACTCTTTCCATAATTTTCCACAAATCTGATAGTGATTTAGCTATTATTTCATTAGCTTAAGACTAATTCATACTGGTAATATGGTCTTTCTTCTAAGATTAAGATATCAGTGTTTAAGCGGAATCTAGACTTCCCTTAAGCTTCTTAATTATATCTTGGTTCTTATTCTGAGATTGACTCTTCGTTTTTTCAAATTAAGCTTAAAAATCTTCCTCATTACCATCTTCTTCATTTTCATATATAATTTATGGCTTAATTTCTTGAATTTCTTCGACTTCTTTCACATCATTTTATTCTCCTCTAATGTCAAAAAGACCATCTCTAGTCCATCTACTTTCAGTATCTGGTAACTATTGTCCAACGATAGCAGTATCTAGAAACTTAGATTAAGTCTCGCTTAATAGATCACTCTGAGCTTGCTCTTACTCGATTTATTTGTCAATAGAATCAATTTGATTTTGAATCATTAGGAATAAAGGTTTAAATGCTTTGAATATTACTTACAATTCTTTCTTCTCTGTATTATATCTTGACACTCAAAAGCAGTTCTCTCAGCGAAATAGTTATCTCCAAGAAACACTAAGACTTCATTACTGTGCTTAACTTTCCCTTTTGTGAAGAACCCGACCTCGCTTAAGTGGAACCTATAAAAGTTTATTAATCTTGAAGGCTAAATTAAACTATCTTACCATCACATGATTTATAGATTTTTGGCTTATATCAATAAGAGTTGAACTTAACTTATCATTCTCTGTCAGTTTGCTTTCAAATTAGCGCTTGTGGTTGGCGTCTGCTGCTCTCTGGTGAAAGATCTTCTTTTCAGAAAAATCTAACTGACCTTTTGTCAAAGCTTCCATTTATCAATTTTATTATTCAATTATTTATCATCAGTTCATTCAAGTATCACTTAAAGATTGTAGCGATTAAATCAAGAAATAAAATTATTTATAATGGAAAAATATCTCATTAAATTTGAGATAATAGACTATATCTATTTTACTTTCTATTTTTTGAAGACTCTACTAATTCTTTATGGCATTTACTTACTGAATTGCCTAATTTTTTTATCTAATTATTTTGGCTCTTTTATAGCAAAGATTAACTTTCTTTGATTTTAAAAGGCCCTCTTTGAGGTCCAATCATTATTAATTAGTTATCAATTGACATAGAAACATCTCTCTAAGAATAATTATGCCTGAGACTTTTATGTTTCTTTTTAGAGATGCTTCTGTTTTAAGAGTGTTTCTTTGTTGAATCTGGATTTAAGGATATCAGCGAAAGAATGTTCTTAATTTAGCAGATAAGATTTTACGTTTTAACTTAGAGGTATTTTATCTATTTTATCTGGGTCACACTGACGTTAAGTGATTCAGTATTTGGATCTATTTTTATTCATTTGTTCTATTGATTAATCTATACTTAGGTAAATTTCTGCTTTATATCATCCTTGGGTCTTCACTGATTAAATCACCTACTTGATAAAAAACTAATATAAAATCATACATTGCTCTTGTGATTAAGGATGATTAGGTGATAATTCAGAGCTATTCAATATATCTGAATTAGGATTTTCTACATTGGTTACTGATATTACGCTGATATAAATTTACGGTTTATAAATATCTGGAAAGAGCAGTGATGTATTTTTATGTTTAGGCTTTGAAGCTAGAGATTTTTATATAAACTCATTCTGTTTTTACTATAATAAATTAATTTGATGCAACAAATTTATGTTAATTTAGATCTAACCCTGAGTTCCTCTAGATTAAGTCGCATATCTATAACTGTTTATGCTTTGATGCTTAAATCATTGTAGTAAGGTCTTCTCGTGTGTATTCGACTTATATAACTCTAAATTCTTTACAAATAGTATGAGAAAGAAATAAAAACATTTTGTTAACTCAATAAATCATGCACTCTCTGCTATGAAAGTGGCTGTTCTATAGACTTAGCATAGCCTGCTTTCTCTCCAACTTCAATTAGCCGCATATTCTGCACTATTTAATTCCTTTCATCAGATATTTTCATAATGCGAGACTGTAGCTTGTCGAATTGATTCAATCTCCTTGATCTGAAATTATTTAACACCTAGCTTTAAGCTATTGAATCATAG
This sequence comes from Oxytricha trifallax, assembly GCA_000711775.1. Taxonomy (NCBI): domain Eukaryota; phylum Ciliophora; class Spirotrichea; order Sporadotrichida; family Oxytrichidae; genus Oxytricha; species Oxytricha trifallax. The sequence goes on along the minus strand of ARYC01003299.1, from coordinate 26,093 downwards.
ATTATGGGCACATGCTAGTGCTGTGATGATGAGCGACCCAAATTCGGTTGATGATTCATACTATCTTTGTTATTTAAAATTATTTTATTGAATTTATCACAATCTATTTAATAAATTAAGTGTCTAAAAACAAATAACTGATAAATGATAGGAATGTTTGTTACAATTATAATTGAATTTATATTCAAATTTTGAGTATGAGATAGATGGTTAAAATTTTGGTTTGTACCTTATTACTGCATGCTTAAAGTGACTTTTTCCACAATCTATGGTGAAGACCCATTTCAATTATTAATAGAGTGATTCAAACTATCTAATTTGTCCATAAATGGTGATAATCCTTTTTTCTTAGGAGAATCTAAAGTTAACAATGAGCTGTGATATTTATAAATTTTCGATATTAATATAACAAAAACAAATTCCATTTAATATAGGATTAAATATAAACTAAAGTGATGTGCTTTTCTCTATCTTGTGCCATCAAATTGCTTCTATTAATTTTCCAAGTTATTTTGCCTGAATTTCAAATCATAATATTTCCTCATACGCTTTCTTCATTTGAAACACCAATCTCTTGTTGTCTTCCTTATCTTTCTTGATATCTATGATTTCTTATAAGAATTCTTTACGCAGGCTCTGCACCATTTATAAATTCCTATATTTATCTTTCAATTTTTTTATTGTCATTTTATCTTTTTTCTCTTAAATTTTCTCAGATATTTTCATTTTTATAGTTACTCTTTTATTAGCAATGATAGTATTTTTAATTTATAAATAAGCAATTCTCATTATTAAAAATCATATATTTAGAAATTATAGAAAACTTTTAAGTAGTTTTAACTTTTAAATCTAAAATAAGCTTTATACTTTAAATAATAACGATACTTAGAATTTTGTTAAGCAATGATATTAGCTTTGCTTGCTTAAAAATAGAGATTTTAGGTAAGTTGACTTTTCATTATATAAGTTTAAATCTTCAATCTTACCTCTCAATTCAAAACCTCTTTCTATTAAAGAGTCATCGAAATGGCGAGAGGATTTTATAAATAATATTGAATTTGTAAATCTTTTGCTATTAAGTTTAATATAATATAAAGGAAGTTAGAGTAGATTATTTACTTATAAGTCTATATTTCATTCATCCTATTTTGAACTTAATACTTTGCAAAGACAAATCCTTGTCTTTGCAAAGTCAACTTAGATACTCATTATTCTTTAACAAGACTCTAGTACTAAATCATTTCGGTCAATTCTCCGCCTAGCCAAATGCCTTCAATCAAGCAGCTTCCTCTTTGAAGGAAACTGCCTTTTCCATGTTTCTAATCATTCACTGATTTCCAGGCCAGTTAAAGTTTTGCTTCAAGTGGTTTAGTTCTCTTCACCTTGAGTTTCTTCAGCTGCTTCAACGTAGATTGTGAAAATCCATATGGAATTAGGCTAACTCTATCTGAGTTTAGAACAATGTTCTTTATATGCTTGTCAACTTATTTTCGTCCACAAAAACTGGTTCAAGATTGACTTTTTGGCACCCCAATATCTAGATAGACTTTGGCTTAATTCTATGTAGAATTTTTGCTTCCTGATTTCATGAGGAATCACAAGGAATAGAGTCTCGAGCAAAGGTAGTTGGCAGGAAAAAGTTCAACTGGAACCAACTGTAGTGATTCTGCTATCCTCCATTAATATTGTAGGAATACATTTGATTTCGGAAATTAAATTATTATTAATAAATCAACAATTTAAAATCATGGCAGTTAACTTTGTCCTAGCCTAGACAATATGGTACTTGTTCGAAAGAGAATTCAAAATTAGCTGGACTTTACTATTGCCGGTACACCTCTTATCGTATCCCTGGACCGAGATAACTCGACTTTAATTTTGTCATTAAAATAAACTAAACAAATCAGCCAAAATTAAAGTCGAGTTATCTCGATCTAGGGATACGATAGAGGGGTACCGGCAATAGTAAAGTCCAGCTAATTTTGAATTCTCTTTCGAACAAGTACCATATTGTCTAGGCTAGGACAAAGTTAACTGCCACGATTTTAAATTGTTGATTTATTAATTATAATTTAATTTCCGAAATCAAATGTATTCCTACAATAATAATTATGATACTTAAAAGAATAGTTCTAATACTATAAATTCTTTGATTGTATATAGAGACACCATCGCTCTCAATTATCTAACCCATGCCATCTTTCTTGTTGTTGTTTTTTTTTTCCAATTTCCATGATATATAGAACCATCTTTATTAAAAAATACCTTCACCGTTTAAATTTCCTGCAATAAAATTGCCTTTGTAAGTGTCAATACCTACAAATAACATTATTCCAAAGCCGTCAAACAAACCATTTAAAAAGTACCCATCATAGTGATTTCCATTATTGAAGTTAAACTAGCCTTTACCCCAAATCATGTCATGTCACCATTATCCTGAGTAAGAGCTTACGTTATAGTATTGAATTGTTCCGTAGCCCACTTTCAAATTGTTCTAGAAATTTCCTTCATATCAGTCTCTAGTACTGGATATAAAGATGCCATTACCATGCATTTTGTCACCGTTCCATTCAATACCCCAAAACCCTTTGTGAGGTTTATAAGTGCTTTGATTAGTAGGGTAAAGTTGGGGTTTTATTAGGGTTAGTAGAGAAAACGCAAGTTTAATGAGACTTTTTTATGTATTTAATGAGTGTTAGTTTAATTATATCACACGAATTTTACTTGCTTGTCTTTGTTGTATCTCTTGAATCTCGCTTTCTTTATTGGTTCGAGCATATCGTCTAAGGATTTTCTTGGATATGCTGAAGCTCTTACTATTATCTTCTTTACTATCTTCTTTATTTCTTAGCATGCATCATATTGTTTTATGTGCTTCTCAGCTAGATTTATTTATTATTTTTCATATTTTGTATTAATGTAGTCATGCTTTCCATATCGCACTCTAATATTATTGCAGCTACTGCCCAAACATCCCACTAAATAGAGCCATTAGTCCATATCTCTCTGATTGGGAAATAACCTGGAGTACCAAGAACCTTTGCTAAGGTTACAATCTCTAATCTTAAGGCTCAATTTAAATCGATTACGACTACTTCTAAAGGGCAAAGGTTTAGCATAAAATTTTCAGGCTTCAAATCTCTATGAACGTATCCAAGTTCGTTAAGTTCCTAAGCACCCTTTATCATATTAGATAGAATATCATTCAAGTTATCTGGGTATCTGTTTTAATGTAGATAATCTCGGAGAGTCATATCAAACTTTTTTAGCCTTAGTGCGATGAAACAAAACCCTAAAATAACACCATCTAACTTGTGCAAGTTTTGCAATCTTTTTCTAAGCCTCTCTAAGTAAGATATATTCGTTAGCAAACTCATTTTAATACTGCTCGTTCTTTAGGAGATTGCTGAAAGGATATACCTTGTAGGCATAGTCATCAACCACTATGAGTTTTGCTTTAGCAGATACGTTTTTATGTAAGTAGTTTTCAATACAACTGCTAAGGTCTACTGCAATTAGTGCAGGAATAATGGCTCTCTCTTAAAAGCATGCTAAAAAGACATTACCAGCAGGTTGATTCATTAATTTTATTCGCTTCTGCCTCTTGAGCTTCTTCTGTTGTTCTTTTTAAGTCTCGAGATTATTAGATTTTCTTTTAGCGGGCACTAATTTCTAAGTCTCTTTATCTTAAATCAAGAACTCACTTAGGTGATGCTTCTGCATATGTTTCTTAACTTTAGCTGAGTGAGTATAAGACTTCTCACAAGTCGTGCACTAGTACCTACCATCAACCTTATCATGCTTAAAATACACCTTAACCTTACAAGAGTGAACCTCTTTCATATTTCTCTTCAAACTGGAATTGGTCGAGAAGAAATCTTAGCATTCTTAGCATTCAAAATTTTTATTTATTTCAATCTGTAGAGGTTACTTGACTTCCTAAGCAACTTCTATTAATGTTTAGACTCCCACATCTGCTGACTTTTTATTGTTTTAAATTTATATGAAGAATACGCTTGCTTCAAATTCAAGAGCTCTCAGCTCTACTTCCTTCTCAATGTATATAGCTTCTGGTTTCTTATTTGAACCAAAGTTGTGCTATGATTGACATACTCCTAAAAGTGCCGCTCTACGATTTAAAATGACCGCCATATTTAAATTCAAATTTAAATTTCTATTATAAAGCTCTTAAATCCTCTATAGCTATAGCTGGACTATATATGAGTTGCCACAGCATTAATGATGGTTTGATCTCAGCTCTAAGACTTCATATTTATACTCAGTTTATAACTATAATTTTTGTAATTTTACTCTTAATAATTTTGATTCTGGTACCAACTCAGATAAAGTTCAGGTTGGTACTGGTACCAATTAATTTTTGAACCAGATTGGAACTTTTCCATTAAAACCTCACTGGATTAAATCTAGGTACTAATTAAGTTTTGGTACTATTAAATTGGTACCAATTAAACTTAAACGGTTTTAGTGCCGGTACTAATTAAATTTAAACAATTTTAGTACTAATTTAATGGAACTAAATTGATAAAAATGGAGCTCCATCTCTGCAGTTTGTTACAGCCTCTGCAAACTTTCTCCATGAATCTTTACAGGGTTGACCTCCTATAAGATGCCCATATTTAATAGTAAGATTTTAAAGGATATGATCCATATGTCTATAAATTAAAACTTTAAATTCATTAATAGACAGAGGAACAAAGATGGAATCCTTCAATGAACATATGAAAAGGGTTGAGGCTCAAGAAAAGATCTCAAGATTCAGGAGCAAGGAAGATCTCTATCGATACCATACTTAACATGGTAAAATAAATTGATAATAATCAACATAATATGCAGTTGGTCTATTCCTTCCGACGATGGAATCTCTATGAGGATGCTATGAAAGATGAAGAGTTGGTGTTTACCTTCCTAATAAGAAACAGCTCTCTAATAAACTTCCAGAAAGGAGCTTCTTCTTTGGTGTACTTGGTACTTTGAGATAAGGTTATCTAAGAGAAATAATTGAAGAAGCTAACAAGAAACGCTATTCTATTTCTCAAGAAGATTAAAAGAAGCAAGGCATACTCATAAGCGAGAGCTAGCTTGCAGAGCTTAAGAAGCATCCTTATCTCTCTAGTAAGCTTTTATATATAACTTTGTTGGGAAACCTGGAACTGGTATATTCCTAATGAAGGAGAATGCAAAAGTTCACAGAGAAAGTCTTAAACCATTCATTAAGTTAGCAAAAGACTTTATAAAGAGGTTTAAAAACCTGATGATATGAATATAGATACTGGTGCTGGTTCAAAGAGAAGAAACATGTTTCCAAGTTAAGCACCAGAGGAAGAAAAGAAAGAGAAGCCGAATCCTTTTAAGAGTTCGTTTGATATTTGTAATAATTCATTCATTTAAGTTCTTAAACTTATTTATAAACATTCATTCACCCTTTCTTGCACATATCGTAGTCTAGTCTTTACCCACTCTCTTGCAACTACTCAGTATGAGATCTACTGTATCGATTGGTAGATCATGCATTCGGTGATACAGCAGTAACTTCTTGTAGTGAGTCTTAATCTAACTCCAGTAGAATTCGATTCCATTAAATTGTGGACTGTAAGGAACGTTATACACAGGAGTTATGTTTAACTCTTCATAAGCTTTCTTAGACTCCTTTGTCTTATGAACAGATAGGTTATCAAAAAACAGGATGATCTCTTGATCGTTGCACTTATCTCTTAGTTTATGTAAGAACTCTATATACTGCTCTCGCTTAAAAGAGCGAAGGTGAATAACATAAGTTTCTAAGCCTGAATGTTCACTGATACCAGGCAAAACTGCGTGAGTGACAACCTTAACCTTTTAGTCATACACTTCTATATTATCGTACTTCTTGTACCAAGACTTATTAATAAAGGTGTTGAATGTAAACACTGCTTTCACATAGCGTGTATGAACTTGATGTTATTATCAATAGACCTCTTCATTTAATCATATATATAGTTTAAATTATTACTATAAAATGGCACTGTAAAAACAATACTCTGTTGACATTCTTGAAAGTAATACAATTCATTCTATAAATACTTGCGATAGTTTATGGAGAGATGCGCATATCAGGAAACTTTCGATGAAACATCACAGCTCGCTAGTCAAGTGAGAAATGTACCCAATACTTAAGAGTCTTAGAATCGCAGAGATATTTAATATGCTGCTAAGAGAACTTTTATTTTCTTACAGGATGTTTTCATGAATCAGAATTGAAATGCTAAATAGCTAGCAAACAGTGATACCTTACAGTTGAACCACTCTTACACAATAGCTTTGCAATCGCCTAATAATTCATCATTGGTTTTAGTTATTCTATATTAATACTCGCACCATACCTAAGCTTAAGAAGTAAATCTAAATATTTCTCATCATAAATAGACCCAAAAATCGCTAATTTCTATTTCTCATTTTGCAAACTGGCTTAATTTCTTTACTAACCCTAATAAAACCCCAACTTTACCCTACTAATCAAAACACTTATAAACCTCACAAAGGGGTTTTGGGTTTTTGATTGACCATAAAAAATGATCCATCATGAAACAATAAAATATAAGAGTTAGCAATTATTTGTATGAAACAAAATTTTTCCTATTCCTTACTTTTGATCCTCGATCCATCTTAGTCATAATACATCCCATAGCCGTGCCTTATTACTTCTCCCACGTATTTCGATCCATCAAAGTAAATTAGTTAATTTTTCACTCATTGCGCTGTGACTACCATTTAAACGACGATATTTTCAATTTCTTCTTTGTTGGGATTTATTCGTGCTAAACATGGATTTATTAAATAAAAACGAAACTTACAATAACTTGAAGAATTATTTTCTTAGGTGATATTACTATCTTTATTTCTATCACTTGCTTCATCTAAATCGTTGCGAGTAGAGGTTTTATCAAATTAAAAGAAATCATGTATAGAATCTTGAATATTTTCATTATCATCTTAATCCTAGAATTAGATATTTTAATTCTAACTTGATAACAGTTAAGCTTATTCAGGATAATATTATGAATTAACAATGAGAGTTTAATGTTAACTGTTTATTGGGTTCTCTTTTAATTTATTAAATTTTTAAGATTTACTATAGTAAAATCATGATTTTAGAATTATACTGTAGGAGTAGCATCTTTTTTTACTGTATCCTATTGTTATTTCTCTTGATTCGAAATCTATTGATTTATTACTTCTTTTTAATTCAAAATTTAATTACTTGATTTGTTCAAAGGATAAGGCATAGAATTCAATTCGAGAATTACCTTTTCAGGGCTTTAATAAATTCTCTATTCTGCATAATATATATATATATAATTTAAGTGATAAAATTAATCATACCTCTACTCTTAATTACTTAAGCTATAAGAATCAAACTGTTGCTTAATTATGTTCATTTTGGTCTTTCATCTAATTGTTGAATTCATGTTGCTGTTAAATGTAGTTATTGTAAAAATAAGCTTTATTGGAAATAATTTGATTATAAAATAACTCTAGATTATAACCCAACATTGAATTATCGCTAATAAAAAATTAGGATAGTTAATGATGATTACAAAATCTCTTCATACAAAAAAAACACACAGGATAATTTGAATAATCGACTTAGCAGAATATGTAAGATATCTTTATTAACATTTAACAATTTTATATAAAATTACCAAACACTTTATGAGTGCTATATAATAATTAATAATTATAAAATAAACTATATTAAATTCATTTAATTATTGATTTCAGAATTTAAATATGCTCAAATAATATAATTTTCTGGCCTAATTTAACTTTTCTGATTTTTCTCATTCTTAATTTATTCTAGAAATTTTCCTCATTTTGATAATGCATATTCTGAAAATTCTATCGGATAGTTTACCTTGTTTAAGAACCTTGACTACTTTCCTCACCTGCCTTTTTGTTTATTTGCTTGAACGAGTTATAATTTTGATAAAGTTAGGATTTTGTCGATATCATAATCTTGATATAAAATGTATTGATTTTTATCATAATTTTTATTGTTTTAACGATGGCCACGTGTTTTATTTTGTTCATTCAAATAATAATCTTCATCATAATCTTCTTATTCTCCGTAATTTTAGAATTTATTGTCAGCACTTTGCTTAAGTTTTTAATTGGTATATTTTGAACAAATATAGAAAAACGGAGGGTTTTAGTATTTCTAGAAATTTTTGCTGATCTAAAATATATCCATAAACCTTTGCTTATCATAAGAATAAAGCATATCTTCCCGTTCTTATAGATACTTTTCCTAACTTTAGCTTATCATTTTAGTAGAGATTACTTCTCCAAAGTGACTGATTTCTATATCTTCTTAAAACCTTAGCATTTAGTTCGCATCTAGTCGTAGAGCTTAATTACAGAAAAATAAAAATGTTGAAGCTTCATCTTTTTCAAGACACTCTTTGATTAAAATTTTAAGTATAGGATCTATCTTGGAAGGGTATCTTTCAAGTTTCCCATACATTACATTTTGCTTAATTTCCTGAGGACTTCGACCCTCGAATGGATCCTTTTTGGTACATAAATAATAAAAACAGCATCCTAGCGACCAGACATCAACTTTGGGAGTAAAATTAACTTTTTCTAGTATCATTTCTGGTGCAGAGTAGTTCTCATGCCCAAAGAAATTGTCCTTTTTAAGAGTTTCTTGTAATTATAGGGCATACCAATCATTTTGAATTTTATCAGACCTTTTGAATTGTGAATTCAAATTGGGTGAATATCTCTATGAATCAATCCCTGTTCATGCATGAATGCGAGTCCGAGGCAAAGCTATCTAAAAATACAAAGCATTTCCTCTGTATTAAACCTATTTTTACAGTAAGATTTCCAACCAGTTATAAGGTCAGGCGCTTCTGTTTCAAAAATTAGGGTGCCACTGTTATAAAAATTTTATCGTTTTCTAAAATTAAGTTTTGAATTCTTTTTGCTAACCTTGTTTTACTGTTATCAATGAGTTAGAATTTGTCAACTAGGCACAATAGATTTGGATGCTATAGTTTCTAGAATTCTTTCGCATATCTTTTGCTTTAGTTCTCTTCTCCTCGTATAAAGTTGAGATATCGATGCATGTTAATAAATTAAGCTCTGAACTGTTAGGTATGGCTTCAACTAGAATTTCTCCATCTCCCTCCTCTGTGTAAAGAATGTCAAAATATTCAGAGTCTGCTTGATACAAAATCGGCTTTTACCTAAAATGCTTGTGGAATGTGCTATTTAATTAATATTTACAATTTTATCAAGAAATAAGTCTAATTAAAATTAGTATATATTAATTTACTTCTCAGAATTGTTCAATTTAATACTCCTGATAATAAAAAAATGAATTATAGGTTTAAATTAGACTAAGAGTCATAGGAGCTACTTCCTCTTTCTTCTGCTCCTTAATTCTTATTTCTTCTACTATATTCCACTCTATCATTATTTGTATTAAATTCCTGCCCTCTCTTTTGGCGATAATTTTACATTTCTCCGGAACCTTTTTGACTAAAGCTATTATTGTTATTATTCTCTCTCAATTTAGGTTATGACTACATATCTGATCTCTAATTCAATTTTTTATACTTTCCCTCTTTATAGTCGTAATATGAACATTAATTATTTTATCAAGAACTCGAGTAAAATGTGGAGGCATTAGATTTGTAAGAATTTTAAGAGTTTGTATATTTCTAAGATTGGTGATTATATTGAAACTGATTGATGCCTTTGGCTTAGGTTTGGGATTGATTGCTTACTTCAGATTTTTTTCATTACTCAATTATTCTTTTTATAAAGAATAATTGATTTTTTCTGAGGTTGCTCAATCACAAATATTTAATTTAGCAATATAATTGTGAAGGTTAAATTACGATAAATAATTCCACGCAATTTTCTAGAAAAACTGAATTTAAAATAAAGTAAGTTTTTATTATATTTTGAGTTTAAAAGTTTATAAGAAGTTGAATTGATTCAGTATCTAAGAATTTTAAATAAGTAAGGCTAAATTACAATTTTTGTTGATAATTTTTTGTCCCCGTCAATCAGCTTGGTTTTGAAGGCTTTAAACACTTCTTGATAATATTTACCTTCACTTAGTTTATAAAATTAAGAATATCTTAAATTCATTTTTTAAATTAAATTTCCTGCTATTAAATTTATATAGTGCTTTATATATATTTTCTTAATAAATATTATATTTTATTAAATTTTATTCAATAAGATTTTTCTCGTTGCAAATCTATCGATTTTTTTCCTTCAAATTGGTGGAAATCTCTTAATTTTTAACATTTTTGCCTCTAAGAACATTTTCTTGTCTTCAATCTTCTACTTAAGTTATTTTATTCTATCTAATTTTTGAGATTTTAATTCATGCAATTATTGCATTTTATCTTGTACTGTTAATTAATAGCGCTTATTATCTGATTTTAAAGTTTTATGCTATGATATTCCGATCATTTAAACAAATAAATTTGTATTGTAAAATAGAGAATGAAATAAATAATTTAAAATGCTTGAAATATATAAAAATCCTAAAGAAATGTTGTTTTATAATTAGCTTGTTGAATTTAGTCATTAATGCTAGAGTAGGAATATAAAATTATAATTTAATTTATTTCTATAATCTGCTATTCATTATCCTTTTTCTTGTAGAATTTGGCTCTGATGTCTTAAATACTCATGTTAATCAACTTCTATAAAATTAAGAAACTTGAATTTATCTATTTTTTGATAAATAATTATTTTTATAAAATCTTCATTTTATTACTTACGGTTTCTTGTAGTTTATGAAATAGAGCGTTAGTTGTGTAGAATAAATTCTCAAATTTAAAGACAACCAACTCAAAATCGTACTCTCGCACTTAACTCATCTATATTTAGAATAATTTAATAAATTCAAAGATAATTTTATTTATGTTGATTCAATATAAAACTATAATGAGAAGTTCTATGAATACATGATTGACTTACATTTCTTGCAATTAACTCTAAATTTTAAAATTTGACATGAAAATCAACTTTAAACTATGGATCGTGCAAGGCTCTAATTTCTATCAATACATCAACTAAAACGAGAATTTAATTCACTATTTATTCTTACATGTGGATAATGATTCAAATTAATCCAGGAATTCTGAACTTTCCTCATCCAACTCACAATTAGGATTCTAAAATAAGATTTATTTATTAATGCCAGATTCATTAAATTTTGTGAGAGCAATTTACACAAATTGATTTGCATTAATATAGTATTTGTTTTTAAACAACTTAATTAAATATATATATTGCATTATCTCACTTACCAAGCATAGTTAAGTAATTTGAGAGCTAAATTGTTTATAGATGGCTTCTGTCTGCAATTATTGTTGATTTTGTTCAGTTACATTTGTATTTAGAGGTTCAATTAAAATGAAAAATTTCCTGTTAATTGTTGACACACTTCTGAATCTGATTGAGTTTATCTTATTCTCTCTGTATTGAAATGGTAGCATTTTTTTAATTATTATTAATATTAATATCTTATTATATTTACAAGTGTTTAGATCTTTGATGTTACAATCAATTTAAAAATAATTGTTAAAATTCATAATATTACATATTAAATATATGATTTCAGAGATTGAAATTAAATGAGTTTATTTTTATAATTATGCTCCAGCTTCCTCATATATAAAAAATCAAGAAAGTAAAATTTATTTATATTAATTTTGCTTATCATTATTCTCAGATTTAATCATTATAAATTATTTTGTTTACAAAATGAAACTTATAATCTACTATTTAGTAGTACCTTTACAAATATAACTTACATATGTTTGATTAATGGTAATTTTGAATTTATTAATGTGTTATTTACCTAATATTTTTTATTTTATCAATATATAAATTCTGCATGTTCAATTTATTTAAGTCAAGGGAAAAGTAAAAATATTTATTGAAAATGACTAGATAACAAAAAAGGGGGTAAAAATTGTTTTAAAAATATGCAGATTATATATAGTAAAATTTTACTAAAAATCATTAATGCAATTTATTTAAATTTCATTTTACAAAGTGTTATCGTCACATCATTAATTTATAGCTGTGCAAATCTTGATTTTCAATTTAAATTAAATACTTTGATTATTATTTTCCCGCTGTATTAAAATATAAAATAAACACAATTTTTAATAAAAATTAATTAATTTTCAGTCTCTAATCTCTCTTACTTTCATTTGAACTAGCCATTTTAGCATTTTTAGACAGTTTTCCTCATGAATTTGGAAAGTCCATCTTCTTCCTACAGCTCTCTCTCCAGTTAATTATTCTCATTCAAAACCCCAAAACCCCTTAGTGAGGTTTATAAGTGCTTTGATTTGTAGGGTATAGTTGGGGTCTTATTGGGGTTAGTAGAGAAAGCGCAAGTTTTATGTGAATTTAATGAATATTTAATGAGTATTAATGTGCTTAATTCAAACAAATTTTATCTGCTTATCTTTGTGGTATCTCTTGAACTTAGCTCTCTTTAATGTTTCAAGTATATCTTCTAATGAGATCTTGGATATGCTGGAGCTCTTACTATGATCATCTCAACCATTTTCTTAATCTAAGTGCATATATCTTCTTGCTTTATATGTTTAACAGCGATGCTTATTGATTACTTTTCTTGCTTTGTTCCGAAGTACGACATACTCCATATCGCACTCTAAAATAATTGCTGCTACCGCCCAGATATCCCACTAAACAGAGCCATTAGTCCACTTCTCTCTTATTGGGAAGTACCCAGGTGTGCCTAGTACTTTAGCTAAAGTCACTATTTCTTACCTTATTGCTCTATTGAAATCAATGACTACTATTTCTAAAGGACAGAGATTTAGCATTACATTTTCTGGCTTCAAATCTCTATGAACATACCCTAGATCATGCAGCTCTTTCACACCCTTGGTCATTTCCGTGAGTATCTCATTCAAGTCATCTGGGTATCTATTATGGTAGAGATAATCTCTTAGAGTCATTTCAAATTTCTTAAGTCGTTGTGCAATAAAACCATGTCCAAGAATAACTCCATCGAGTTTAAGCAAGTTCTTGCTTTACCTTTTATGAGCCTCTCTTAGTATTATGTATTCATTGGCAAACTCATTTTGATACTGCTCGTTCCTAATCAGATATTTGAAAGGATATACTTTATAAGCATACTCATCAACTACTATGAGTTTTGCCTGTTAGGCACATCAATATGTAAATAGTTGTCAATGCAAAAACTGAGATCTACTGCATTTAATGCAGGTATATACATAGCTCTCTCTTACAAGTATGCTATATATAATTCATTAGCTGGTTGGTTCATTGACTCAAAACGTTTCTGCTTCTTAAGTCTCTCTTCCTGCTCTCTTTAAGACTCTACAGTATTGGACTTTCTCTTGGCTGGTATAAGTTTTTATGTTTCTTTATCTTGCATTAAAAACTCACTTAAATGATGTTTTTGCATGTGTCTTTTAACTTTAGCTGAGTGAGTGTAAGATCATGCAAGTCGTGCACTAATACCTGCCATCGACCTTTTCGTGCTTAAAATATATCTTAGCTCTCCCAGAGTGCATCTCTTTGATGTGCCTCTTCAAGCTCGAATCAGTTGAGAAGAAATTTTAGCATTCATCACATTAGAATTCTTTAATCTTTTCTTGTGGGAGATGTTCTTTTAACTCCTCAACATCTTCGATTAGCGTTTAAATACTTATCTCTGCTCTCTGCTTCCTTATATTTATTTCTAGAACAAACACCTCTGATTCAAACTCAAGAGCTTTAAGCTCTGGCTCCTTTTCAATGTATATGATCTCTGGCTTCTTGGTTTATCCAAAGTTTAGCTATGATTATCCTGCCAAGAGAGACTGCTTTGCGATTTAAGTTAGCCGCCATGTTTAAATTCAAATTTAAATTTCTATTATTAAGCTCTAATAACTTCTCTAGTTATAGTAACTTTGTATAGGAGTTGGTACTGCAACAACGATGGTTGATTCTTAGGCGTTAGACATCATATTTGTTCTAAGTTTATAACTATAATTTTTCTAAATTCATGCTTAATATTTTTAATTTTGGTACCAACTTAGAAAAAATTCAGGTTGGTACTGGTACCAATTAGGTTTTGAACCATTTTGGAACTTTTCCATTAAAACCTCATTAGGTTAAAAGTAGGTACTAATTAAGTTTTGGTATTTTAAAGTGGTACCAATTAAAATTAAACGAATTTAGTACCAGTACTAATTAAATTTAAACAAATTTAGTACTAATTTAATGGAACTAAATTGATAAAAATGGAGCTCCATCACTGCAGTTTGTTACAGCTTCTGCAAACTTTCTCCACGTATCTTGCAGGGTTGACCTCCTATAAGATGCCCATATTTAATAGTAAGATTTTAAACAATAGGATCCAGAAGTCTATAAGTTATAATTTGAAATTCATTAATAGGGAGAGGAACAAAGATGGAATCACTCAATGATCAAATGAAAAGAGTCGAGGCTCAAGAAATGATATCAAGATTCGAAGTAAGGAAGATCTCTATCGATACCTAACTTTACATGGTAAGATAACTTGATGACTATTAAAATATTATACAGTTGGTTTATTCCTTCCCACGATGGAAGGTACCAAAATTTCATTCTTGAAAGCAATACTTAGTGAGGAGAAGAAAGCTTTTAAAAATAAAGAGATTAAACTAATCGAAATTCCCAACTACCCTGAGATTTCAGTCACTAATCTTTATGAGGATGCCATGTAAGATGAGGAAGTGGTAGTTTACCTTCCTACCAAGAAACAACTCTTTAATAAACTCCCAGAGAGGAACTTCTTCTTTGGTGCTCTTGGTACAATAAAAGAGGATTATCTCAGAGAAATTATTGAAGAAGCACATAAGAAACGATATTCTATTTCTCCTGAAGACTAGAAGAAGCAAGGCATTGTTATAAGCTAAGCTTGGCTAGAGGAACTTAAGAAGCATCCTTATCTTTCAAGTAAGCTTTGACATATAACTTTGTAGGAAAATCTGGCACTGGTATATATCTTATGAAAGAGCCTGCTAAGGTTCATAGAGAGAGAAAGTCACAGAAATTTCATGAAGTGAGCAAGAGCTTTATAAAGATGTTTAAAAGCCAGATGAAATGAACATAGATGCAGGAGCTGGCACAAAGAGAAGAAATATGGGCCCAAGCAAGCCATAAGAAGAGGAGAAGAAGGAGAAGCCAAACCCATTCATGGGCCAGTTTAATATGTGAATATATTCATTCGTTTAAATCTAAAACTTATTTATAAACATTCATTCTTCCCTTTCTCGCACAAATTGTTGTCTTATCTACGCTCACTCTCTTACAGCTGCTTTGAATAAAGTCTACTATATCGATGGGCAAGTCATGCATAAGATGATACAGCAGAAGCTTCTTGTAGTGAGTCTTTATTTAACTCCAGTAGAATTCTATTCCATTAAATTAAGGGCTGTAAGGAACGTTGTATATAGGAGTTATGTTTAACTCTTCATAAGCTTTCTTTGACTCCTTAGTCTTATGAACTGATAGGTTATCAACAAACAGGATGATCTCTTGGTTGCTATACTTCTCTCTGAGCTTATGTAGGAACTCTATGTACTACTCTCGCTTAATAGAGCGAGGGTGAATCACATAACTCTCTAAGCCTGAAATCTTCACTTATACCAGCTAAAATTGCATGAGTGACTACCTTTACTTTTTAGTCATAAACTTCTATGTTATCATACTTCTTGTACCTTGACTTATTAATAAAAGTGTTGAACGTAAACACAGCTTCATCTGCATGTATGAACTTGATGTTATTATCAATAGCTCTCTGCATTTAATCATATATATAGTTTAAATTATTGCTATAAAATGCACTGTAAAATCAATCACTCTCTTAACTCTGTTGACAGTCTTGAAAGTAATACCATTTCGTCTATAAATATTGGCTATAGTCTAAAGAGAGATACGCATGTCTGGAAACTTGCGATGAAACATGACAGCTCGTTAGTCAAGAGGAAAGTGAGCCCAATACTTTAATGTCTTAAAGTCACAGAGATAGTCAATATGGACCTGTGAGAACTTTTATTTTCTTGCAGGATGTTTTCAAGAGCCTGAGTTATAATGTTAAACAGCTAACAAGCAATGATACCTAACAGTTGAAGCACTCTTGTGTAGGAATCTTGCTATAGCTGTATAATTCAACACTGGTTTGACTTAGTCTATATTAATACTTGTACCATACCTAAGCTTAAGCAGTAAATCTAAATATTACTCATCATAAATAGAGCATAAATTTCGCTAATTTCTATTTCTCATTTTGGATATTGGCCTAATTTCTCTACTAACCCCAATAAGACCCCAACTATACCCTACAAATCAAAGCACTTATAAACCTCACTAAGGGGTTTTGGGGTTTTGATTGTCTTACTCATAAATTGATTTATTTATAATTGCCACTTCCATTTTTAAGCTTTTACTATGAAGAAGATTAGTTGAGTCCCAACATAATCGCGATATAACCAAGTGAAAAAACGAATCCAAAAAAGATCAGCAAGAGAACGCTCATTGGAATATGAGTAGAGTGTTGTAAATGTTTTTGAGTTTTATCTTAATTTTATGAGAATAAACTGAAGCTAAATGGAGCCATATACCCTGGCATTTTTATATTAATTTTAATTCAATTGATTGTAACCATAATAAGCAATAAAACTAAAATAGGTTATAATATGTGTTAGGATTCTGGCAGTAAACCTTGCATGATAACATATGGCAACTCAATTATCTTATCAATGCCGCTGATGTTTGTGGCAATCATATACTGATAAATTTCGAGCTTGTATTTATGCTTGGCGCTATTTTTTATGCAATATTCTAACCTACCTGAGTTGAATTATTGCCAGTAGTACTATTCAGAGATGCTTCACATTTGCACTGAGTACCACATATGTTTAAGATTTCTAGGTGAACTTGAGTTGTGTTTAATTTCAGCTGCTCGGTGGTACATTTAGCTAGACAGACAAGATTGCATTATTTAAGTAAGAAAAACATATTAATAATCTACAATAATCATATAATGTTGGTAGAATATAAAATATTTTACAATTATTATTTGTGTTGAGAAAAACTAGCTGCTGACAACAATTAGGCCTAAGTTTTGAGAGTTTACAAGGAAACAGCTAAAATTATTGATGATAGAGCAAACTATGAAATTTTTCTAGAGAAATGCATTTTTATAATTATAAGCAATTTAAAATAATTATAGCTTTTAAATTAAATCTATCATTAATTTGATGATATTTTTATCTAGTCTAGTGAATGAATATTTTAGTAAGAAAGGAAGAATAACAATCTTAGAATCTAAGGAGGTAACTATATATCATTAATTAGAATATAAATTTTGATTTAGTATTACTCTTTCGTCATAAATCTCTTCTTAAGTCCTTAATTGTGTTAAACAACACATTCATTGATAAATAAATATTTGATTAGCTTCAATTTAATAATAAATAGAAGAATTATAGCATTCATTTTGTTTTGATATCTTAAATTTTTAGCGTTTTTAACATCATTATTTAATTATAAAATATGAATTATTGTGATTCTTAATAGTGAGCAATTCCTAGTGAGCAAATATTCTGTAACTCTTGTCCCCATCAATATTTTCGATTCTTCCTCCTCAAGAATATCATCATTTTGACTATTTTTTAAAAGCGATTGTTAAGTAATGTTATTCCTTAATTAATGAGATTTACAAGATTTCACTGATTTTATACTATATAATTTGCTTCCTGTTCCCAAATTTCTTATCCCTGAACTTTAAAAGTCTTAAATAATTATGATATAAAATTTTAAAATATCAGGAACAGAAAATCATTATAGTATTGCAGATAAATTGGATTTGTATCGATTATTTAAAATAATTGAAACTTTAAATCGTAGATTTTCGCTAAGGAGTATGGTGTGATTAACTTGATTAGCTTCTTAAATCATCTTCATTATTTTTCTTTTTACTATATCTCTCACTTGCAGTCTTTCCTTTGATGAAATTAATCACCTGAATTGATGTCAAAAATCTAAAGAATAAAATTTAATATTGACAAAAGTATATTTTTATCAATGGAAAAATAAGTATTCCTGATATTAAAGCAATATTGCTTCCGCAAACTAAAAAAGCTGTGTGATTTACTTGAAATTCCCACCAATAGAATGCATGTTAATAAATATTTAGACCATTATGTACTAAAGTAATTATTGCGATTGTGAATACATAAATAATCGGACTGATCTAAGCTATGATATAACTTAAAAACCAATTATGGTTTCTGATTCTCACGCAATTATTCGTCCAAGGACAGTGATGATAGAATCTTTCTATACATCGATTGCAAGCCATGCAGTGTTTAGACCTTAAAGTACGAATTAATTTGCAGTCAGGGCAAAGTTGTGTTGCATCAAGAGATCTGTAAAAGACACAGAGAGTGCTTTCAAATATCCTGGATCCCTCTTGCAACAAATACCAAAAAGTATCATTGCCAAGAGCAGCAAAGATAAGCACGGTAAGTTTATGTAGAGGGAATATCCTAAAAATTAGTGTAAAAATATTTTCCAATTTTACTTGGAAAAAAGAAGAGGATGGCTAGAATAACTGTAAAAGCGTACAAAAAAAGACAAAGTAAAAGAGCCTAATTATTTTTCTTGACTAGTCCCACAGGTGTCGATAACATAAGAAATCCAAATCTATATCTTCCAACCTATATTTAAGATGTATTATTGAAATTTATTGGTGCCAACATTTGAGTGAATTGTTGATGTAAATTTTCATTTTTTACTTCGCTTATCAAATCTTATAGTAGACTACCTTTATGAAGAAAAAATAACATTAAAAAAAGTCAATGATCTCTAATATCTTTCCTAGCCCCTTTCTTAAGTAAATATCTAACTGCCCGAGTACTTTTAAGTTATTCGACTCTTTTAACAGCTAAATGGAGAGAATTTTATTCCTCAGAGTCCTAAATATTGATGTCAGCACCTTGTGGCACCATATGTGAAAGAAATTTTTAGGATTAAGAATAGCAAGCCCAATGTAGGGGTGTTCTTCTTCTGTGATCTTTCACATTTATATTTAAACCTAATTCTTGAGTAAAATAGTAAAGTGAGGATGCTGCATCTCCTTAACTTGCAACATGGAGCATGCCTAAACCATTTTAATTTACAACATTTGGATCACATCCTTATTACATCAAATATTGAATAATTCTAATATTGCCTTTATATGCTGCAAAATGCAAAGGTGTGAACTTATCTCTGTCACTCCATCAAACAAAAATTCTTTCAGACTTTTATCACTTTCATATTATTTTGTTCTTGTATAATAGCTCAAGAACTTTATCTTTCGTAAGCTCTGTATTAAAACAGCGTGATGGATCAGTGTAAAATTTTTCTCATCCTTCAAAGTAAAAATCCTCAAATGTATATTATCTAAATATCTCTCTAATTCTTGGTCTTCTCTCTATTATAATAGTTCATCTAAATATTTCCAATCTATCAAAGACAATCCTACCCCTAGTTTTGATTTACTTGAAAAATCTCGATAGGATTGAAAATCTAAATTTCTCTCTACTGTAGTTATTGAAATTTGTCTCGCTTTTATTAATTAATATTATATGATTTTCAAATTTGATGAGCCATGCTTTGATTCTTCCAAGTCAGTTTGAGTTTACTTTGATAGTTATGGCAAATACTGGTTATAAATTAAAGAATTTTTGTCACTGCTACTTTTATCAGAATTATTTGCTGGAGGATGTTAAAGAATTTTCTATATAAATTGCTTTCCATAGTTTTCACTTTAATTTCTAGCTTTAATATATAAAACAATATAGTAAAAGTTTTACTTAAACTTAACTACTTTTTGCTTTAATATTGGATACCTTTTAATTTTAAAATTTTCCTTATTAATTTCTTTCTTCAAAAGTCATTTCAAATTTTGATTCTAATTTATTAATTAAGTCTTTGTTTAGTTTTGGATCTCTGGATCTTCAATTGTCTAGTAATCATATGTACCAATTAGAATTGACTCATTTTACTTCATAGGATCATTTTATTGATTTTCACTATCTTCTATGGGTTATTGTAAAATTATAAATATTATTACAATGGCTGAAATTTTCAAATTAAAGAATATATATAAGAATCATTTGTTTTTCTATTATATTGATTCATTATTTTCTAAAAATATCAAAGTATAATTTATTTTCTATATATAATTAGATATTTTTAGTAATTAGTATATTTACTTAAAATCTATATTGAAAATTAAAATTATTGAATGATACTTTTGATACTAATTATATAAATGTTTTCTTCGTAAATCTTCAAAAGCTGAAATATTTATTTATTATTTGGATTTAATGAATTTTATAATCAAATTTACATATGATGAAGACAAAAGAAAATAGATGGAAACTTATTTTTTTATATTTTAGTTGTGATAGTAAGAGAAAAGTTTCAATTTTAATGAGAGAATTTTTGTGAAATTATAGCTTTCAATTCTAATTTATTTACTTAATTTTTTCTATAGGAAATAATTTATTTCAATTAAAATGCCTAGTACTTATTCATTATCATAGTTCATTATATTACTTTAATATATTGGTATTTCTACACAATAATAATATAAATATTAAATTTAAATATTTCTAAAATGATAAAATAATTTCTACAAAATATAATAAAACTATTTCATGAGAACACACTAAACTTTTTGTTAACCATGGCAAAAGCAAGAGATATGATGGATGTCTATATTGGTTTGATGACTGTATTGGTGATAGGTATTCCCAAAATTTTGATTGGATTTAGTTTTATTTCTTTATCTAATCTTACTATGATTACATCTATTACTACGATGCACTTGTCTATTAACTTAATTCTTTTTTTATGTTGTATTACTTATTAGAAAAATTTGGAAACGGGAAAGAAAAGTTAAATTATATTGATTTTTAATTTTTGTGATATTTAGAATGACCAGAATTAATCATATGCCTAATTCATTAATAAATAAAAGTATGATTTATTTATTATATGGCTCTTTTATAGCATCATAAAAGTGAACTATAAGGTTAAATTATATTAAAAATAAAATTATTCGAATTAAGAAAATAAATATATACAATTCATGCCCTGACCACTAATAATAAAATTCAATTAATTTCCAAATTCTCTGATTACATGATTATTTGAATTACCATTAATTATGTTAAAAGCCTTAATTAAAATTATTTTATGTTATTGTTTTAATAAAATAATATAATCAACTCATTTGTATATTCAACACCATATGCTTCATTAATAAAGTTTAGATAAAATTTTGCAATGGAGAGTTAGAATTAATTTTTATAATATTAGTTGTCACAGATTAATTTTAATTCAATGAGAAATATTAAATTTAATTAACTTAGATTTTATAACAGATTAAATTAAATTTGCTCTTTATGCACTTTCCAATTAAATTAACATTCAATTGTTTAATTAATGCTAACTATTGATATAAATTTTCAGTTTACTTTTTAAAATTGATTTTTACTTAAAATCTTTTTTTTTAATTTAAATTAAACTCAATCAAACTCATATTAAACAATTGATCAAATCATTTGTATTGGAAAAATAATATATTAATATTAAATAATCTTAGTTTAAAGAATCGATAGCTTAAATAAAATCAACACATCCCAATTTATTAATATTATACTTATGGACTATGTATATAAATTAGAATACTGTTTTTGCTAATTTTTAAAGATATGGATTTGTGACATTTAATTAGTTAAATGAAGAGTTTTCAGACTATATACACACTAACATATTTAATTTATGAGCTAAGTTTTATATAGGTTAAAATAAAAAAAATCATTACTAGCTCTTCATCAAAGTTTTGCATCTTTAAAAGCTTTGTTAAGTAAAGTTGCATTTTTATATTAACTTAGTATATTTTAATCGAAATCTAATTTAACTCTTTCTAAAACAGATCTTATCTCAATTATTCTCAATAGCTAATTACTTGATATTTCATTCATATAATTTTCATTAAAATTGTTATATAAAATGATTAATTATTATCATGCATATATTCACTCAAGATGCACAGTAAAAATATAAGTATAAAAGTAAACCAAAGAATAGAAACTCGAAAGACAAAGTATAAATGAGTGATATTGAAACATCAACTTCATAAACTTCAAAGAACCAAAGCAAATAAATGACTCCAATAAATCCATAAGTAAAGAGATATAATGACATGTATAGTTGAATTCTTACTAAAAATCTTTGACCAATATCAAAGATCATCATACGCAAATCAAACCAAGACATAAGGGATTGGGGATCAAAGTAGTTTACTGTCGGGTATAATTAAAGATTATTTTTAATCTTAAACCTATTTGGTTCTAATAACGCGTCACAAGCTTCCGTCTGATAACGCCCTCTTTTCATATCATAGATGCCAATAGCTAGAAAAAGTTAGTTAATCCAGAATGCTCTTTTGCACACATAATGAATAGCGAGCCAATATATCCACAAGACTGGATCAGAGTATTTTTCTTTCAATTCTTCTTTATCAAAATTATTTAAATCATCAATTACTGTGAGAGCTAAAGGTAAAATGGCATGTATATAGGCAATAATTTTGATTAGATTTTAATTTATTACAGGGGAAATTTGAATCCCAGTTCATGATACTTAGTGATTTATTGGAATAATTTAAAGAAATATAGTAAAATATTATTTTTCAATAATATTTTAATATTTGAGAATAAATTGAAAAAAATATTTCTAGTAAATTTTACCTCTCAAATCATTAAGTAATTATTAACAATTTAATATTTCTTAAAGTAGTTTGATAATCGTTTAATAAACACTAGAGTTGATTAATTTGAATATGCTTTTATAAAAAATAAATAAATTGATGTATCAATTAAATCCAATTTTTCGTCTTACGAAATACCAAATATTTCAAATAATTTATCGATATAGTACTACCATATTTAACTCATTTGATTAAAGTCAATATTTTTTAATAAATTTATAAAATCAGGTAATATTTATTTTTAGGATAGTGAAATACTCTTCCATTGACATCACTAAAATTTAAATTAATTTCAAAATTTATACCCAAAGTCAAAGATTGAACTCTATCGCTGCATTTTCAAGCATAAGCATCATAATTAATTAAAAAGCTAACATTTATTTAACTCATTAATAAGCAAGAATCTTCAAGGCTCTATCAAAATATTTTCTTATCTAACAAAAAAATTAATTTTTAAAATTGAATTAAAGGGAAACAAATCAATGACAATTAAAGTTGATCATATTAATGATCGTAAATAGGAAGTTAAAATTGGCTGCATTTCATTTCCCTAAAATGTAATATATTTAATCTTATCGAAGCAGTAGCATATCTCAACTATAAATTAGAGGGGAATATTCAATTAAAATTTAAGTAATTTAATTAAATTCGCAGCTTCAATGTGATATAAAATATTCACCATTAGAAAAGGGCAACTAAATTTAATATCTTACTGAAGATTGCCAAACATTTTCCTAATTTGACTAATAAATCATCTTTACTATCTTAATTTTGATTCTAAATTAAATTTTATAAGAATTAATATCTGTTTTTGACAATTTTTAAATCCTTAAATTATTCAATATGTAAATTTAGGTTATAATTACTGAAGATGTAAGAAAAATTTCTCTAAAAAAAAGTCTTCCTGATTATATAGTAAATAAATCTTCCTTTTTTGGTGCATTAGCAAGAGAAATAAAAAGGATCCTCAGGTTTAATTAAGGAATTGTCTTGTTAAATCATTGAAATTTAAAATTAATGCTAATTGAAATGAATTATATATTTTTATTGAAGTACTGTTTTGCTAGCGAATAGTTTAGATTTTTTGGATCTAATTTACCCCGATAATAATTTGGAGGAAGTTCCTGCCTCTACATAATATGTTACTATTTAAATTCAATGAGTTGAATGAGAATTGACGTTAAGTTGTAAAAAACTTTCAGACAAATTCTTTCTAAAAGAATATTCAATTAAATTAGTATTCAATAACTAGACTATCTTCTTCTGAAATGTAAAATAAGTAAAAAGAATTCGTCAAATTCAAAATATTATAACTAAATTATTGTTTTATAATATATATCTCTCTTATAAAATACAAAAATTTCATGAAAATTTTATTAAAACATTTTGATTCCTCTGATTAAAATTTTTAAGATTTATTTTCTTGCAACTTCAAAGAAAATATTGGAAATTTATGATAATTTTTAATCTTAAAATATTCATCCTCATTATTAAATTAGAAAGTTAATTGTTTAGTCTGCTTAAGCTGACACTTTCTAATAAGGCTTTCTACTACATAAATGCCTGCTGAGGGTAGGAAGGAGGTTGTCGGGTTCACCGCAAAAGGGGCCAGTCGGCTAGGTTCAACTGGTGAGTTTCTACGCTCCTAGAGCGGACTGCACAATAACAGTTTCCTTGCATAGATGAGCTACCTGGTGTGAGTTTGGCTTCCTAGGTGGTAGGGAGCAGGATGAAGGTGGTGCTCAGCCTTCAAGATGAGGTGATGACAAAACCATTCAAGCCAACAGTAAGTTATTTCTTTTCTTATGGTGGGACTAACCTACATCGACGAAAGGACAGGGGCAACGTCCCCATATGCAGTTGACCTAGGAGCGATTTTTATCTGAAACTTTCAGATGATCTGAGCCCTCACGAGCTCTGTCATCACATCCATGTATCTTGGCTCTGTGAGGTAGATATCTTGGAAATGGGGGTAGGTGATACTGAAAAATTCAGTTTTTCAGGAGTTTTTGGACTTCAGGATTCTAATCCAGGAATCACAGTTGCCACGTCACGAGTCATTCTGATATAAGTCACGCATTAAATTGATGGTTTGATTAATTAGTAGAATTATGATAAATTTAATTTGAGTTATAACTCTTTAATCATCAAAATATTCATCCTTTATTCAAAAACCCCTCATAAGATGGAGTTAACCTGCCCTTAATTTTCTTAATATAATTTTCTCAAAAACTCTATTGTATTGATGTTCTTTATAGTAGCTATAGTTAGAAAATCTTCCTCTATATTTCTCATCTATTTTCAAGAGAAATTTGAAGTTAAAGAAGCAATTCTCAACTTCATTTCTAATCATTGTGTGTTTTATTTCGAAATCAATGTGTGAAGGCCCTATTAACTGCCAACCTCGACATATAAATTCCTAATCATTTTCTTCTTAATTGAAAACTCTTTTGTATTGTATCTGCAATCGAGTCAATGGTGGTTGCATATCTTATCGATATTATGAAAATTCTCAATAAGACAGTCAGTATTAAAGAAATAGGATACTTTATTTAAAATAATCAAGCTTATTTCAATTTTAGAAGTAGTAAAAATAATTCATTTGATTTTATTTTAAAATAAGCTGTAACAATAATGATCTATGATTACCTGTTATTCATTGACATATAAATAATAAATTTAAATTTTAACTTTATTATATCATGAAATTTAATTAAGTATCAATAAAATAAATAGGGAGGGAGATACTTTACAGAATTATTTAGAAATTAGCTATAGATTTAATGAAATATAAAGCTCATAATTTTTAATTGAATAGACGATATCATAAATAAAGCAAGGAAAAATTAGTTTCATTAAAATTATAAATATTTTTCATGAAATTTAATTATCATTCATTGCTCTTAAATAATAAGCTGTAAATACTTTAAACTTTTTAATAAAATGATATTGATAATATTATTGTATAGAATATGCTCTTAATTTGACTTACTAAAGCTGTCCTTGCCAAAAATGCTATTTGTAAGTTATTAGATATTTTCCTTTAAACATGAGTAAATTTGTTACTTTTAATATTCTTTTGCAACGAATAATTAAATCAGAAAATTATAAAGCGAGAATAATCAAAATAGGGAGACTGTTAGAAATAAATTAAAAAAGAATGTAATTAGAATAAAGTTCAAATAAAATTAGATTAACT
>ARYC01003298.1:0-36973 GCA_000711775.1 Oxytricha trifallax | reverse complement strand
AAATTCATCGTAAAGAAACTATCCTAAAAGAAACCATACAATAACGAACGATAAAATAGAACAAATTAAAAAATTCAATAAATAACTATTTAGCTTAAATTATGAGCACAATAATATAACAGCTATTAGTAAATATAAACTACTTTAAAGATAGAAACTAAGAGATGAAGCCTTGGTTTCGAAACATATAAAACCTACTTATGATCAAGTACATCTCGAGAAATACTATAAGATGACGTTAAGATTGATAAAGGAGGCTGAGCACAAAGAGGCTGATGCCTTGAGAGAGTAAATACACTACGCTACTTATGGACTGTACGCAATATCAAAGTCAAGGGAGTCTCGTATTGGACAAGAGGATTTGGGATATCACATTTGCAATAAGAGGCTCATAAGGAGTCGCCTATTCTAAAGAAATAGATTCTACAAGCACACAAGGCATTGCGTTTTAAAGCCTGAGTGGCGTACATATATCGGTCAAGTCTAACGAAGGGTATTAGAATAGTTACAACGGCTTTAAAAAAATCAAGAGGATTCTCTCTCAAAATACATTAACTCGCTCTTCAAAGATACCCTTTAAACCAATAAGTTTTCAAAGAGAACATTGAGGATCGTACAACGCAAGGAGGATTCAACAAACAAAAATGGACAATAGCAGACTACAGAAGAAATGGGTCAACCTCCACAACAAAGGTAAAAAGACTTATGCGGAGATCCTTAGAGGAATAAGAATCAGTTCATTCAAGTAACCTAGTCTCACTTTGACTAAACACAACTCAACCCTCAATAAAAGCAGATAATAATTAAATAATCTCCCTGGAGATACTTCTTTCTAACATGAATTCAATGTACAAGTCGAGACTTCTCCCAAGTGCCAGTTAAACGATCATAATGAGAGTCAAGGTGAAGAGTCAAAAGAGACGACAATGGGCCCTTACCGTTTCACCAAGGATAGCTCATCGTACGATAAAGAAATAGCATAAATTATCTAAGAGAGTAATTCTTTAAGATCAAAAATACAAGCTATTATAGAGACCCTTAAAAGTAAGAACAAATGGACAGAACATCATGAACAGTGGAGTAACGAGATAACCTCGTTTTTCTTAAAGCTTCTTGATGATTGGCGCGTGTTGATGAAATCTAAGGAGCGGGATATACTCATTCAATTGGTGAAGCTTGAAGGTTTAATGGATAAGGGCTAGATTATTGATCTCTCTCTACTCCTGGATCCGATATTTTTAGAATTCATTCCAAGGAGAGAATGCCTGGTAAAGTTACCAAACTTTACAGTAGCAAAGAAATAGCAGAAGCGTATGAGCCCAAAATAATTCATGCAGCAATGGGCCAACTTGATTAAGCAACTGGAGAGCAACCTTGTGATAATTGAGAAGGTAGTCAAGTATACGATTGTCCTAGCAGATGAGTATTAGCTAGTGCCCATTCTCTGTCTTGAGAGAATTACGAAAAATACCTGCTTTGCAATTAAGAAATCGAAAAAGGAAATTATTAAAAGTTCAGTCTCTACTTCTTTCAACGGAATTTAGCAGCCATGGGCAGTAACAAGAAAGCTTGCTTCCTAACAGGAAGTCTTAGAGTTAATGGAACATCATCTATCGTATGTAATAAAAGGAGCAACAGTAAAGGCATCAACTTTGAGACAAGCTGTAACTTGGTAAAGAACTTTTTCTCCTTTGTTATAGTAACTCTCTATATGGAAAAGTAAGGGAACGGATCTCGCATTTAGATGGTAATGGGAGAGAGCGATGCAAGCCAGCTGCTTAATTCAAGGGCCTTTTTATTGGAGGATGAGAACAGCAGAGATGCAGTTTTTGATAATACTATAGAACTTAAATTCACAACTTTCAAACCCCGAAATCAACCTCAAATAACTGACTTGACAATTTAAAACACTTCGCCTGCGCTTAAAAGATCATTATTGGATGAAAAAATTGTAGTAGTCCACGAAGGGGTAATCCTACCTCAATTATCACAGCCGCTTAAATTTATCAAACTGAGCTTTTACATCTTGCAGTTTCTTTGAGTTTTAATATTGCTGATGATCTGCAGCACCATAATTTGTTTTGAGTTATAAACTTAAGCTGGATAACTGTAATTAGAGAGATTATTGGGGTACTCCTTCTATTTTTATTGCATTTGCTCAATAGTAGTTTGGATGACTTGTTATATAAATTGCTTGCTAATTCACACACTTTCCTAATTCTAAAAGCACGCTGTCACACCTAACTTTTTAATTACTTATAAAGATTTTATAATCATTGACACTATCTTCCTAGTTTCTTTTTAAACATTATCATCCAATTATAATTATTGCTGCTTACTATGGTTACTTTCTATTGAGGGCAAAACAAGAAAATAAGTTTACACAAAATAGTATCAAGCTTAAATTGATATTTTACTAGTAGATTATGCTTGTTTAGGCAAGACTCTTATAATCATGCAAACAATGACATTCTATACTTTTCGAAGATACTCAAGGCTCAAGTATGTTATACTTGATAATAAGCAGAAGTTATTTTATATTTAACCCTAAGAATACATACACAAAGTAAGTTGCTTATGGAAATATAAACACAGATACTTCATATATTAAATATTTGCTTATTCAAACTCTAACTTTGTAGTGCATCTAAGCTCTTTCAGGCTGTACCTGCTGCTATTAGGATTTTTTTTGCTTCACTTACAGAAAGAAGTCCTTCCTCTCGTTTCTAAAATGCTCTTCTTCGTCTTTGGTCTCTTCACACTCGATCCTAGTATGGCGGCGCTTCGAATGGGGCTTCAATAAAGACGCAGCCCTGCCGTGGGAGGCTAGAATTATTTAAAAAACTCATTTCTAAACTTACAGGAAAATATCATGCAACGATTGAACGCTTCTGCGAACTCAGCAGGCCTAAGCTATACGTCCAATGACCTATTCTCTACTTGCCGCGTAAACTGCCTCTCCCTAGCCTAGTTAATCATTTCTTGCAGCAGATCAGGGAGTAGCGTATTTAAGATGTCACCTATCCATTACCTGTCTATTTTATCCAGTCTCGTGGAGAAGGCAAATAGCTAACCACTTACTCATGCTGTTGCGCAACATTTAAAAGATCAACTACTGTAAGACCATCAAGCTATGGAATAGCTGAAACTTTAATTTAATCTCGTGAAATGTACTAGTCAGATTATGTGAATGACGAATTTCATAATAAACTTACATTTTTCTCACCTTTTAGAACTTCACTCAAGAAATAGGAGATAGTTTGCTTGAGATTTGGCAAGTGAGCTTTGCAGTCTTGGGATAAGAAAATATACAAATCCTTCTTGCTTTACAGTTTAGTCTGTAAGTTCAGAAAATTTATTGGCTATTAGTCCATTTATACTATTGTAAATTTACTTAATTTTAAGAGTGGATATAATATTGATAATGGCTCAAGATTCTCTTTTATTAGTACAGTTGCCATTAGTACAGTAATTTGAGTGAATTAGAATAATTTTCTATTACTAAGTTATTCTCTATAGAGAATTCCACTAGAACTGAGAGGAATTGCTTAAGAACACTAATGAAAAACTTTTACTCCTACGATGTATCTATGGAAGAGTAATACTAAAGCAGAAGAAATTATCAAGAATAGAATTTCTACTGACTGGATCAGTAACTAGAACTTAACTCTTCTCATTTATAATAAGAGGTCTTACCGCATAAAACGAATTTGCAAATCTTAAACGACGAAGCAAAATATAATATAACATAGTTGATTTACCAGCCTGTTATTTACCCCGAATAAATTGTGCTTAGCGCCCACTCCACAAACTCCCTTTGTCAAACTAAGGTCTAGTTCCTTAGGAATTAATGTCAAGCAGATAACTAGAATAGAAGCTAATTCATCGACCCCAAATCAAAGGTTGTAAAAGCAATTAAGTACTCGCCTGAAATTGCTTCTATGATTGGATAAGAAGCCATTAGAAGCCTTGCCAAAATGTCGCTGCATTTTCTTGACAATTTAAGAAATAGTCCAGATCAACCAGATGCTTTTGCTTTTTAAGGAGAGTTATCATTGAATCATGAGGCAAGCTCAATTCACTAAGCTAAACTAATTTGAATTGAGAGATGGGATAGACCACTACATAAATAAGAGATTAACCTAGACTCAAAAACTCGCTTAATAACGCAAATCACCTTAGTCCATAAAGACTTAGATAAAAACCAGAGAATAAAACGTAATGAGACTTTACAAAATAGGCTACTAAATCAATTGTATAGTAAGTATCTTGGGCATAAGAAAGAGTGTGGTTAAAAAGATTATAAGTAAAAAAACAAAAACCAAGAGCTAGACTATACTAATGTAGCTTGCAAATAAATTCGATGTTTTATCCAGAGAAGCCAAATTATAAATAAGGGGATGGTAAATGAATCAGGAGCTGTAATCACTTCTAAGAAGATTCAAAATAAGCTCAAGCACAATCTAGACATTTGAGTCTCAAAGTACCAAATCATTAAGTTCTTAAGGAGTGACTTAGGCCTCACATATCATAAAGTTTGCTAGATTACTGCTAACCATAACACTTTAGTAACTAAGCTATCAAGATAACTCGCCGCAGCTGAATATATTCGAGCTCTGTGTAGGGGAAAAGTTCTAATCAATGTGGATGAGACTATTCTTTAGAGCACAGACAATCGTCACTATATTTGGGCATTTCCGGGAACTACAACTCTTTAAACTTCAAGCAGAAGAATGAGCAAAGTCTCTATTACTGCTGCAGCTTGCAGCAATGGAAAATTAATGTTTACCGTAAGCAATTGAACCACCAATAGCTCGACTTTTATAAATTTTTTTATCTTGATGGTAAAACACTTGAGCAGACATGACCCCTGGTGGTACACTAATTACATGATCATCGTGGACAGCGCACCATATCACAAAAGCTTAGTCGCATTAGAGGCAATTGAGCTGATGAACTTGCCAATTTTATTTCTGGGACCTTACTAATATGATCTCGCACCAGTTGAACAGGTCTTTCGTTGTATCAAATTGCGAGATCTGAACGAATCTAGGGTGCCCAGTTTCAACAAAGTAAGGAACTTAAAAATGTTAATATTTATTAGAAGGCAAATCTCAAAGTGTATGCAGTTGTTGGCGTTGTAAATATCTAATCTGGACATGACTTTGCTTGAAACTTCGTTTTAAAGGGCATTAGTAACAGCATTACAACATTTGAGTTTGTAAAACGTGTGATGAAAAGCTTAACCAAGAGGTATAAAATTTTGAATATTTAAATTCTTTTTTAGAAATCACGCTTCTTTAAATTCAAGTTATTTCTTTCAGAAGAGTAGATGACTGTCTAGGAGACGACAAGTCACCGCAGTTTATGATTCTCTATCCTATGGTTTGTAAATTGAAAGAGTAGAATGGGTATGAGCAAAGCTACGTTAGCATTATAGAATCGGTAAGTTTAACATTTAAAAAATGCATTTAAATATTTAAATCAAGAATTAAAAATTGATTTAAAATCAATCTTATTGAATATTCAAGTATTTTAATATTGAAAGTATTTGATTTTCAATTATTTTAATTATAATAATAGGCGAATGTCTTAAACCAACCGTAAAAAATCTTAAGCCATCATGGGCTTAAATAACAAATAGCCAGTTTAAAAGCAAGAGGATTGAAATGTAGAGAAGATCTTGAATGCTCGCAAAATTGATGATAGAATGGAATTTTTAATAAGAAGTGAGAACTTTTCTTCGGAGTATGATAGCTGGATACCAGAGTCTCAGCTTATTGGAGAGTGGGCAAAGAATGCAGCAGAGGAGTTTCTTATTGACAAAATGCCTGAGATGATAACATATAAGTCTATCAATAAAAATGCACTGCTAGATACAAAAGATTGATGAATGGGATAATAGTATTTTCTGGTGATACAAGATTTGAGAGATAACAAGATGCTTAAAATTCCACCTCACCAGTGGGAAGATTTTCCAACCAATTATTAAGTCCTAGCCACAACCAATAGCAAATTGAGAAGCAGACACTGAGGAAGATGAAGTTGATCAAACTTAAGCTATCAATAACTTAGAGGGTGATTACAAGAGGAGATATTCACATGTTATATCGGCGCTGGATGATTACGAGTGTGCTTTCATCAATTACTCATGTGAATACGAAAAAATATTGCTAAAAAAACGTGACAACTTCCAAGATATTGACTTTGGTGCGATGATTTAGTAGACAAGAGTCTAGTTTATTCAAGGAGCCTATAAATAGATTCTCTAATAATTAAAAACAACTCAATTGTATTCTGAAGAAGTCAAGTAGTTACCACCTGATGAAGTCTTCAAGAACACCTACTGGCATCAAGCAAGATTAAAAAACTCTAACCTGCTTTATTACTGCAAGCAACATGGTAGCTGGGGGCCCACTGTTTGATTCTCCCGAAAAGTTTCATGCGTTGTATGAATCAAGAGCTCACATTTAAAAAAATCGGAAGTTGGAGATGCCTTGGGAGGAAGGATACTCCTACAAAAATTTGCCATATCTCTTCTACGACCCATTGATGATTAATGGTTCAGCCCTATTCCTACAAGAGTGTTCTTAGGAGTAATCCTTCGAAACATGAAAGCAAACATTCATGAAGGATGGTGGGGCTCTTGGAGACCGATAACGCCGATAGCAAATTTATAATTCAAGTCATGATTAAGAGTATCACAAATAAAAATTGCTTAGAAGAATGCCTATAATAATGTCATGCAGCAGCAGTACTTAAACATTTCAACAAATGGTTTTTACTTTTTCTGCAGAAGAAGGGCTGATTGATATTACCCCAGGAGGAGAGAACCTCAGTGAATGGTATTGAGGTGTCTGTTACATTACAATGCTAGCGATTCGTCATCATAATCCACCTGAGAGTAAGAGAGATGCATTCAAGCGGGAGTGGTATCGCATCATGAAAGGGTAAAAGATGATAAGGCAAGGAGGAAATAGGAGGCTCATCAAGAGCAGCTGGAAGAGTGTGCGAAAGGATCGGAGAACCAGCCCCCATAACCAAGGGAATAAATAGCAGAGAAGCAACAAGTAGTCATTACCCATAAGCACCCCAAGGAAACCCAGGGCAGATTAGTTGATTGGCAAAAGGGCAGACAGAGGTAAAGACATGGATGCTAAATAAGCGCTGCTGGACAGTATTTAAAAATCTAGGGACAAGAGGTCTTAAGCGCACAAGGATTAGCAAATGGAGAATCTTCACAACATATAGGCTGAGCATGTGCTGATGATGAAAAAACGAAGTTCAAGTTAGAAAAGATGCTACATTACATTTCAGCTATAGCAAATCTGGATATGCTACCGTTTCCGGATGATGTGCAATAATAACTGCAATCTCCAGAGGAACAAAGAGAAATAGTTACAGCTGCCTATTCTTGAGTAGTGCTTCGGGGTTCAAGAGCGAAGCTTGCCCATTTTAAGATTTAGATTGCCGCAGATGGAGATTAATTGCAATTATAGGCTGCAATTATAGGCTCCAAATATTGAGAGTGAGGGACCAAAAAATGACTGGGTGGAGGAAAAATTTTAAAAGATCATTCTTTCAATCGAGGAACAACTCTACGGATTCACATTTAAGTTGCTCTAGGAGAACCCTTTTATCCCCATCCCCTACTCCTTTGTCTTGAACGTCAAACGCATCATCAATAAAACGAAAGCCACAGGGTTCTAGTGGCGCTACGACGAGGAGATCAAGAACCTTTAGGCAAGCATGAAGAAGGACAATAACCCGAAAGAGACACCTGCTGAAGCAAAGGCTTGCTATTCGCAAATTATTTAAACAATCAATAAACTATGACAAACGCCTAATAAGTGCTAATATCTAATTTATTAAGTTAAGAATTTCAAATTTTCTTTCACTTTATTTTAACATCTTTTACTTGTTCAATAGAGAATTCAAAATTAGCTGGAATTACTATTGGCGGTACCCTTCTATCGCATCGTAGAAACGAGATAACTTGAATATAATTTCGGGTGATTTGTTTAAATTATTTTAATGTTAAAATTAAATTTAAGTTATCTCGCTTCTACGATACAATAGAAGGTACCGCCAATATTAAGTCCAGCTAATTTTGAATTCACTATCGAACATGTACCATAGTATTCAGGTTTCCAGAAAGTTAACCGCCACAAATTTCAAATTATTTTAATTTAATTAGTTATAAATATATTTCACAAATCAAATGTATTCCTACACTATAACAAGCAAATTAATATAATTAAAAAATTAAATGTATATAAAAATCTAAAATTAAATAATGAAAATTAATTTTTATAAATTTTGAATTTATTTATAATTTAAAAATAAAACATTAAGATATATTAATTTTAAATCCTTTACAAATTTTAATTAAATTTATAATAAATTACTCTTCTATTTTATTAAAGATTAAACAATAATTTTTATTACAAATTAAATATATATAGCTCCTTTATAAATATTTATATTTACTTATTTACTATGTCTATCTTTGAGATAATAATTAAAGTAATTATATAAAATTAATAAGTAGTACAAGGTCGAAAAGAAAAGATAAATTAAATTTACTTCAATTTAAAAGTTGGCTATAATAAATTAGAGACTAGGAAATTCTGATAAGCATCGGGGAAGAAGACCTAAAATAAATAATTTATTTGATATGAAAACAAGTGGATATGGTGATTGGTCATATAATTTATAATTAAATAAAAGGAAAGTAATGGTAAAGGTGAAGCAATGGCGATAAATGCGGAGCATTAAAAAGAAAGATATGAGAAATATTTTGAATTGAAGTAACAACAAGAACTTGAACGAACTTTAAAGCTATATAATGAGTTTTTAGACCAAAACCACAATCAATAAGATTGGCCCAACATAATCCCTCCAACCTTAGAACGAAGAAAAATGGGTGAAATTGATGGAAAAGTTTAGATATAGAAAAATGTAGAAGATGAAGATGCAAAAGAGACAAAGTATAGACTCTTGATGCAGAAACAGAGATAAGAATTAAATTTGGAAAATTACGAGATAAAGCATCTTCAGATTATAAT
This sequence comes from Oxytricha trifallax, assembly GCA_000711775.1. NCBI lineage: Eukaryota > Ciliophora > Spirotrichea > Sporadotrichida > Oxytrichidae > Oxytricha > Oxytricha trifallax. Next base: position 27,905 of record ARYC01003298.1, on the reverse strand, counting down.
TATTCATAAATTGTTTTTTAGTTTCACTCATCGTGTATAATTCTAAATTCCTATTTACCTCATTCGTACTATTTCATTTATTTAATTAATTATTTAGAACAATATTAAATAATTAATGATTTTTACATGAAACTTTAAACTGGATGAAGCATCTAGTCTAAATTAATATCTTCATTAAACTATTTCCTGATGATTAATTTACCTTGCTGAAAGTATAAAGCAGATTAGAATTCAAAAATTTATATCACATTTATATTAAATTTAAACTTTAATATATTTAGTAAATATTAAAATATCTAATTTTTACTTAAAATTATTCAATATATTATAATTATGTTTATCATCTAATTTATATAAATATAAAAAAAATTAATTATTTTATTAATTCATTTTTCTATAAAAAATGAATTAAATTTTTTATTATTTGATTGTAAACTATTTTAAAATAAAAATTGAATTATAAAATATTTAATATATAATAAATGATTAGTTGTGCCATTTAACTTATATTAATATACAAGAGTTTTAGATTTTTGCTTTTAATCAAAATTTTTAAATACCTTGAATTTTAATATTTGTATAGTTATTATAAACATAATTTTATTAAAATCAACTCTAACAATTCAGGGTCAAATTCTTCAAAAATATAAAACATTAGCATTTATTTTAAATTATTACTGTTGAGTAATTTATTTAATTATTGTGATAAATTACAAAAATTAGTTTGATTGAAATATTTTATTGACAAGCAAAATAATTTTGAATCATTTAATTATGATAATTTTTTCATATTTTTTATTATCTATTTATATAAATAAGAAAACGAAACATAATTATCAAAAGTAAATTACTGAGAGAGTATGTATAAATTTTTCTACAATCAATCTTTCATAAATAAATAAATAAATAAATAATTAAGTCAGATTATAACATTGTATCTTTCTAAATAATTATTACTATATTATTTCATAATGTTTTTATATCTTTAATTTAACCAATATTATATGAATTGAACTAATTATAAGTATTTAAATTATTGATTAATTATTTTTTCTTGCTCTTTGTCTAATTCTTTTATTTAGTTTTTAAACTATATTGTAATAGATAAATTATTTGGTTTAAAAGTACTTCTTGAATGATTTTATTGTCATTTTCCTCAATTTATTCACTCTAAATTTAAGTATATTATATCTTTTATGAAATATTTATTTTGATAATTAAATAGTTAATCATTTAAGATGTTTTGTCTGTTGTGATGTTTAAAAATAAAATAATTAACACTAAAAACTATAATTATTTTCGAGAAATTTGAGATTTCAGTCTTTGATTTTTTTTCCTAAGCTTATTGAATATTCTCAATAATTTGCTCTTCATATAAATTAGTTGAATCTTAGTTAGCAAATTGCTCTAATGGATAAGCAGCATTACTAAAGTTTGTCAGTTATTCTTATAATTATGGAAATTCTTAAGTTTTGGTATTTTTAATTAAAAACAATTTCCTAAAAAATTCATTTTTCTCCAATGTTATTGCAATAAATTTGATATAAAATAATTTTAAATAAAAATAATGTATTCATTTTTCTAAAATTAATTTAGGTTTTTATTTTGAATTAAATTTAAGAAAAATATATTTTTCAATGATAATATAAATTTTTTTATAATTATAATTATGTATTTGCCTGAAAGTGTTGAGAGTTAAATAAAATTATAGAATTTAAATAAAAATATGTATTTAATTATAATGCACTTTATAAATCATATTTTGAAATCAATCAGGATAAATTCGATTTATATTTAAATTATCTTTAATTAAATTCTAAAATTATTATTTAGAAACATATTAATCAAAACCCCAAAACCCTTTAGTGAGGTTTATAAGTGCTTTGATTTGTAGGGTATAGTTGGGGTCTTATTGGGGTTAGTAGAGAAATTAGGCTAATTTGCAAAATGAGAAATAGAAATTAGCGATATTTAGGGTCTATTTATTATGAGTAATATTTAGATTTACTGCTTAAGCTTAGGTATGGTACAAGTATTAATATAGACTAAGTCAAACCAGTGTTGAATTATACAGCCATAGCAAGACTCCTACACAAGAGTGCCCCAACCGTTAGGTATTATTGCTTGTTAGCTGTTTAACATTATAACTCAGGCTCTTGAAAACATCCTGCAAGAAAATAAAAGTTCTCACAGGTCCATATTGACTATCTCTGTGACTTTAAGACATTAAAGTATTGGGCTCACTTTCCTCTTGACTAACGAGCTGTCATGTTTCATCGCAAGTTTCCAGACATGCGTATCTCTCTTTAGACTATAGCCAATATTTATAGACGAAATGGTATTACTTTCAAGACTGTCAACAGAGTTAAGAGAGTGATTGATTTTACAGGTGCCATTTTATAGTCATAATTTATACTTTATATATGATTAAATGCAGAGAGCTATAGATAATAACATCAAGTTCCTACATTCAGATGAAGCTGTGTTTATGTTCAACACTTTTATTAATAAGTCATGGTACAAGAAGTATGATAACATAGAAGTTTATGACTAAAAAGTAAAGGTAGTCACTCATGCAATTTTATCAGGTATAAGTGAAGATTCAGGCTTAGAGAGTTATGTGATTCACCCTTGCTCTATTAAGCGAGAGTAGTATATAGAGTTCCTACATAAGCTCAGAGAGAAGTATAGCAACCAAGAGATCATCCTGTTTGTTGATAACCTATCAGTTCATAAGACTAAGGAGTCTAAGAAAGCTTATGAAGAGTTAAACATAACTCCTGCATACAACGTTCCTTACAGCCCTTAATTTAATGGAATAGAATTCTACTGGAGTTAAATAAAGACTCACTACAAGAAGCTTCTGCTGTATCATCTTATGCATGACTTGCCCATCGATATAGTAGACTTTATTCAAAGCAGCTGTAAGAGAGTGAGCGTAGATAAGACAACAATTTGTGCGAGAAAGGGAAGAATGAATGTTTATAAATAAGTTTTAGATTTAAACGAATGAATATATTCACATATTAAACTGGCCCATGAATGGGTTTGGCTTCTCCTTCTTCTCCTCTTCTTATGGCTTGCTTGGGCCCATATTTCTTCTCTTTGTGCCAGCTCCTGCATCTATGTTCATTTCATCTGGCTTTTAAACATCTTTATAAAGCTCTTGCTCACTTCATGAAATTTCTGTGACTTTCTCTCTCTATGAACCTTAGCAGGCTCTTTCATAAGATATATACCAGTGCCAGATTTTCCTACAAAGTTATATGTCAAAGCTTACTTGAAAGATAAAGGATGCTTCTTAAGTTCCTCTAGCCAAGCTGAGCTTATAAGAATGCCTTGCTTCTTCTAGTCTTCAGGAGAAATAGAATATCGTTTCTTATGTGATTCTTCAATAATTTCTCTGAGATAATCCTCTTTTATTGTACCAAGAACACCAAAGAAGAAGTTCCTCTCTGGGAGTTTATTAGAGAATTGTTTCTTGGTAGGAAGGTAAACTACCACTTCCTCATCTTACATGGCATCCTCATAAAGATTAGTGACTGAAATGTCAGGGTAGTTGGGAATTTCGATTAGTTTAATCTCTTTATTTTTAAAAGCTTTCTTCTCCTCACAAAGTATTGCTTTCAAGAATGAAATTTTGGTACCTTCTATCGTTGGAAGGAATAAACCAACTTAATATGTTAATAGTCATCAAGTTATCTTACCATGTAAAGTTAGGAATCGATAGAGATCTTCCTTACGTCTGAATCTTGATATCATTTCTCTAGCCTCGACTCTTTTCATTAGATCACTGAGTGATTCCATCTTTGTTACTCTTCCTATTAATGAATTTCAAATTATAACTTATAGACTTCTGGATCCTATTGTTTAAAATCTTACTATTAAATATGGGCATCTTATAGGAGGTCAACCCTGCAAGATACGTGGAGAAAGTTTGCAGAAGCTGTAACAAACTGCAGTGATGGAGCTCCATTTTTATCAATTTAGTTCCATTAAATTAGTACTAAATTTGTTTAAATTTAATTAGTACTGGTACTAAATTCGTTTAATTTTAATTGGTACCAATTTAATAGTACCAAAACTTAATTAGTACCTAGTTTTTAATCTAATGAGGTTTTAATGGAAAAGTTCGAAAATTGTTCAAAACCTAATTGGTACCAGTACCAACCTGAATTTATTCTCAGTTGGTACCAAAATTAAAAATATTAAGCATAAAATTAGAAAATTTATAGTTATAAACTAAATATAAAAATGATGTCTAACACCTAAGAATCAACCATTGTAGTTGCAGTGCCAGCTCCTATACAAAGTTAATATAACGAGTGAGGTTTTTGCTTATTTATAATAGAAATTTAAATTTGAATTTAAACATGGCGGTCAACTTAAATCGTAGAGCGGCACTTTTAGGAGCAGGTCAATCAATGTTCAACTTTGGCTCCACTAAAAAGCCTGAAGTCATTTATGTTGAGAGGGAGGTAGAGCTAAGAGCTCTTGAATTTGAAGCAGAGGTTTTTATCATAGAAGCATTAAACCAGAGGGAGAGTGCAGAGATAGGGGTTTAAACTTAAATTGATTATGTTGAGGAGCTAAAAGAACAGCAACCAATCGAAAAGATAAAAACATATTAATGTGAAGACTGTTAGAATCATTTCTCAACTGAACAAAGCTTGAAGAGACACCTTAAAGAGGTACACTCTGGCAAAGCCAAGATCTATTTCAAGCATGAAAAGGTAGATGGTAGGTATTAGTGTACGACATGCATGAAATCATATACTCACTCAGCTACAGTTAAAGGGCATATGCAAAAGCATCACCTCAGTGAGTTCTTGATTGAAGATTAAGAGACTAAAAAACTAGTGCCAGCTAAAAGAAAATCTAATACTCTTGAGTCATAAAGAGAGCAGGAAGAGATACTCAAGAGACAGAAGCGATATGAATCGATGAACCAGCCTGCAGGAATACAATTTTAGCATGCTTCTAAGCGAAGGCTATGAATATACCTGCATTAAATGCAGTTGATCTCAGCTCTTGTTTTGAAAACTACTTGAATATAAACGTGCCTGCAAAAGCGAAGCTCATAGTAGTTGATGAGTATGCATACAAGGTGTATCCATTCAGTTATCTTATTAAGAACCAACAGTATTAGAACGAGTTTGCAAATGAATACATGGTACTTAGAGAGGCCTAAAGAAAAGACTGCAAGAATTTGCTTAAGCTAAATGGTGTTATTTTAAGTTATGGTTTCATCGCATTAAGGCTAAAGAAATTTGAGATGACTCTGAGAGACTACCTATATCACAATAGATACCCTGTTGATTTAAACGATATACTCTCAGATATGATTCAGGGTGTTAAGGACTTGCATGAACTTGGATATGTTCATAGAGATTTGAAGCCTGAAAACGTTATGCTAAATCTCTGCCCTTTAGAAGTAGTGGTTATCGATTTCAATAGAGCTTTAAGATAGGAGATTGTCACTTTAGCACAGGTACTTGGTACTCCAGGTTACTTCCCAATAAGAGAGAAGTGGACTAATGGTTCTGTTTAATGGGATGTTTGGGCAGTAGCAGCAATAATATTAGAAAGTGACATGGAATGTATGTCTTACTTTGGTACAAAGCATGAAAAATAATCAATAAGTTTGGCTCAGAAACATATAAAGTAAGAAGATGTCTGCTAAGAAATTAAAAGTATAGTAGAGATGATAATCGTGAGAGCTCCTAACTATCCTCGGTAAACATTAGATGACATACTTGACCCACTAGAGAGATCAAGGTTCAAAAGATATAATAAAGGCAAGCAGATAAAATTTGTATGATTTAAGTAAACTAAAATTCATTAAATATTCATTAAATTATGATAAAACCTGCATTTTGTCTACTAACCCCAATAAGACCCCAACTATACCCTACAAATCAAAGCACTTATAAACCTCACTAAGGGGTTTTGGGGTTTTGAATGCCTGAGATCAAATTAGCATGTAATTTTACTACAAATTAATTAATTGATATGTAATTAAAAAAATTTTGAAATGCATCATTTAAATAATATAATTATTAGTTTAGCAGTAACTATTTTAATTATTTAATTATTGACAATCATATTTATATTTTCGTAAAGATATTAAATGCCATCTATATCTGCAATATTTATTTATTATTTTTTAATAATAATGAATTAAAATTCTATAATTAATATTGTTTCTTGGTAAGATTTCTCGAGAAATATATAAAGAAAGTTAAGCAAGCTAATATTATTTAATTTTAATTTAATTATTTCTTAAATTAAAAATAAAATTTATAACTTATTATAATAATAACTAAAAATAATAATTTTAAATAATTTATGAATAATTATCAATTTTATATTTTTTTGAATTTTGATATGTTTTGTTGTCATGTTATTATATTATTATACATTATCTAACAAAGATATCTCGGATTGCTGCTGCCTTGATATAAATATATAACCTCCTTCATCTATAATAAATCTTCTACCTTATTTTCACAGTTTGCTGATTTCAAAAAGCATTTTGTCTAAATAATATGCATTAAAATTTTGGACGATATTATTCTTATAAAAAACTACTAAATAAAGAAATTAATTAATATAAATATTGTAGGAATACATTTGATTTGGGAAAATGAAATAATAATAAATTTAGAAGTTCTTAAAATCTTGGCAGTTAACTCTCTGGGAAACCTAGACAATATGGTACTTGTTCGATAGAGAAATTTAAAATTCAGCTGGACTTTACTATTGGCGGTACCCTTCTATCGCATTCCAGAGCGAGATAACTCGACTTTAATTTTGAGTGATTTGTTTAGTTGATTTTAATGCTTTAATTAAAGTCGAGTTATCTCGCTTCAGGGATGCGATAGAAGGGTACCGCCAATAGTAAAGTCCAGCTGAATTTTAAATTTCTCTATCGAACAAGTACCATATTGTCTAGGTTTCCAGAGAGTTAACTGCCAAGATTTTAAGAACTTCTAAATTTATTATTATTTTATTTTCCCAAATCAAATGTATTCCTACAATAATGAAAAATTAAAATGTAAGAGGTAAAAGAATAGAACAAGAGGGAATATTCTTGAACAAGATTTGTAGAGGAATTGAAAATTATAATATATTTACTATTATTTATTTTCTTTATCTTAAATTAAAAAATGGTTATTATTGATAAAATACATAACATCAGGAAATTATATTTTTCGTAAAATAAACAAACTGCCATTATTTTATTATTTGTAAATTAAATAAGAGCATATAAATTTAAAACATGCAATAAAAAATGGGTTTTAAAACACAATGTCTTAAGTATAAAGTTTTATTAATTTTTTATCTTAAATATCAAATTATAAGTTGCTTAAGTCACTGTAGATACGCACCTTCTAAGTTATTTATAGACCTGCAATTAATTACACATAGCTATTAATTCTAATTTCTTTATGAAATAGGAAATTCTTGAGTATTTCATTCTACGCAAAAGTAATGACCTAAAATGTATATTTAATGAGTAACATTTTTATAAATGAGCAGAAGTTCATAATTAGGTTGATTTATGTGTATAAAGTATTTTTTTTAGAATATTATTGACTTACCTAAGATAGTTTTGAGTTTATTCAAGATTGATTCAGAGAGGTTTAAACAAACTCGTTTTAAGTTTTCCTCATTTTATCTTATAATAATGAAATTTATAATTCTATTCTGTTTCTTAATTGTTTATTTAAAAAATTTAATTTCAAAAATTTACAATCAATAATGATTAACGTGAATACATAAAACAATGTTGCAAGAAACAATGGCAATTTAATTAAAATAAAATAATTAAATTGTCAAGCTGTAATTTAAAAGTTCATAATTCTTAAAATTTTATTAATTCTAAATTAGTTAAAGAGGAAATAATAAAAATTGTAAAAAAATATAATGCTAAAATTTTAGGTTACAGGATTGTCTAACTATTTTTGTATTATATAACAACATATTTCCCCATTGGTATTTTCAGTCTGATACTTTCTTATACAAATGCAACTTAAATTTCATATTTTATAAAAAATATCTCTATATAATGACTATGGTAATTTTTCAATACATAAATTTTATAAAGTATCAGCATTTAACTTTAAAAGATATTACTAAGTTTAATTATATTAAAGGTGAGTGGGGTCTTTTATTTTAAATGTCTTAATCATATATTGGTGTTTTATCAGATTTATTTTTCTCTTCATTTTTCTAGTTGAAATTAAATGTATTAATTTATAATGCTCAATATAAAAGAATACCAAAGATATACATGCTAATATAAAAAATATATATTTTATTATATAAGAAAATAAAATATATCTTGATTATATTCGAGAATTAATAAATTATATCTTTATTTTAAATAATTCAATATAAACAATTATAATTATACTTAAATTAACATGATAAAATATAATTGTAAAAATTAATAATTAATTATTAGAGCAACTAATCGATAAATTATATAATAAATCATAAATTTGAAGCTCTTGATATATTAAATCTATTACATTATATTTATTTATATAATTTCTATTGATATATATTCTAAAAAAGCCTGAAATTAGATAAAATAAATTTCTAATTATTTATTTACAAATTAAATCCTATCATTAAATATATGTTTATTAAATATTATAAAATAAATACTTTTCCTCTATATATATTTTTGTATATTATAATTAGGTCTTTAATAAACTACAAATTAAATATTATAAATTGAAATTATATTATAATATATTAATTTAGAAATTATAATTAAATATCAATAATATTAGAATATTTTTTAAGTATTTCATATATTGTTAAAAAGTAATTTTAATAAAAAATCTTAATATTTAAAGGAAAATCTTAATAAATATAATAATATTTCTAAAGATAAATTAATAAATTTTTTCCTCAAACTATCCAAATAATAGTGATATATATAAAAATTAATATGATTGTAGCTTTAATTGTTAAGCAAAATACTTTTTCTCATTACTTATTATTGTTTGTAAGACGAAATACTTAATGCAAATTTTAATTAAAAAAATGAAACATACTTTTCAAGATTTAAATATTTTTAAATATAAAGAGTTGGAATTGAACCATAAAATGAATCTTGTAATATCATATTCAATTTTAATTAGCATTAAATAAATATTCCTCCAGTATTCTTTATATATTTAAACTTATATATATATATAGTTCTAAGAATCCAGATTTATAATTAGATTTATAAATATACTTTAGATTATCCATTAGTTATAATATTTTCTCATTGTTTGATTTTAGTATTTAGTAGCTATTTTTAATAAATTATTGGTTTATTTGTATTCGTTAACAATATTAGTTTAAAATGACTTCTATGAGAGATATTTATATAAAGTAAAAGGTTCAGATTATAAAATTTTTTCGTATGATTTGAATTAGTATAATACATTTAATTTTAAATTTTTGACTATATTCTCAGACTACCATAATTTAATTTATTGTTTAAGGGGTTCTCATTATTACAATATTAGATTTAAAGGCTATGAGGTAGTATCCTCCCCCCCCTAATGTATACTTTTTATTTTGTAGTCTGATAGAGTTTTTAACGCTGAGTAATAGTAGCAGATGAACATGGAATGTGCGAGCAATAGTTTTGGAGCTATGGCCTCATCAAAGTCACTTTTTATATATAAAAATCATTATAAATTTTACAAAAATTTTCAAATTTTTCACAAAATTTAATTTCTCTAAAATTAATGATTTTAGCAGTTTTTAACTATATTAACAAATTATATCTAATTTATTATAATTTTATAAAGTGAACTTTATAGTCTTAATGAAAATCTTTAATGAAAGTTAAATTGATTTTTAAATCGCTTTATAAAATTATAATAAATTAGATAAAATTTGTTAATATAGTTAAAAACTGCTAAAATCATTAATTTTAGAGAAATTAAATTTTGTGAAAAATTTGAAAATTTTTGTAAAATTTATAATGATTTTTATATATAAAAAGTGACTTTGATGAGGCCATAGCTCCAAAACTATTGCTCGCACATTCCATGTTCATCTGCTACTATTACTCAGCGTTAAAAACTCTATCAGACTACAAAATAAAAAGTATACATTAGGGGGGGGAGGATACTACCTCATAGCCGATTTAAATATTATTTTTTAATTATAAACAGAATTATAATTATTCAAATATGGCAAACGTTATATGTAATTGTTTCACTTTTTAGACATCAGCTTTTGAACTCATACTCTATGACTAAAAACAATAACCAGTATCAATACGTGCAATACAACAACTACTAACACCTTCTTCAACATCAATAACAGTAATAACACTAACCTCTAAACCCTTTGAGTAAAGAATATCAACTTAATACATCAGAGAAATTCTAACTGCCACAAAGTTGGTGTAGCTGTAGTTCAAAGTAGAAGTAGAAATTACCTAAAGTTTGTGTTTTATCAATAATAGCTAATATATCATATTCAAAAAGTCTATTTATCTCAGATACTTATTGAACTAATTATTAATTGAACCATTTTTATAGGTATAAGAAGAATACGGGATTCTGTGCATATTGATATTTTTATTTATAATGAATTGGTTTTTTTTATAGGGAAAAATGTTTAGAGACTTTCTAATGTTTGATATTGCACATTAGTTACTTTACTGATTATTTACCTCTATTATTTAAAAATTTTCCTTATTTTACAATAGTTTTAAAATTATTCGACACTAAATGAACTACCAAATATTTATCAGTTAGAAAATTTATAATTAAATGCAATTAAAATAGCTAGATGGAAAAATTTGTTTAATATAAATGAATTTAATTCCCTTTATAGTTTTTAGCATTATTATTTTCATAAATCTAACTAAATTTTATTACTAATAATTTAATCAACATATTTTTTTTTAAAAAATATAGTATTTTTTAATTATTTTTATGAATGATTCTTAAAAGTGAACCTTAACAGAAGTTAATAAAGAATTATAAATATATTAATATAATCCCCTCATTAAATAAAAATGAACTCATTTGAAGTATTTTAATCTGTTTTACCGAAATTTAAAATTTTTCATAATATAATTAATTTATTTTCTTAGCTTTCAGCCATTGAAATTTATTTTTATTTATTATATTAATTGAAGTTTAATAATCCTTAATAAAATAAAAAATAACATTTATATTTTAATCAATTCTGTTCCCAGTTCTAATTTATTTTATATATACTTTTGAATAATTATAATTATTTTTCAAATTAAATTATTATTTAACATTCATTAATTATATATTTTTTATTTTTTAATTTAACTTTAAGTTTATGAGCTTAAGGATTGCTTTTTTGTTCCATCTTTGTCTGATAGTAGTTGAATATTATATTTATTAAAAATATATAATATTATTATAAATAATGAATAGTTAATTGAATTTATTCTCTAACTAAAGAGGAAATATTATTAATTAGGTAATTTTTATTAAATAAATTACTTTTCCTGATTTGCTATAAGAGATCTGGCGGGATTTTTATTTTTAAGAAATTATATATTATGATTTTCTTCTTTATAAAAATGATTCAATGTACTATCGGGTTTTAATCTCATAATAATTTATTATTTATATTTTTTATAGTGACCAAATTATTAAAAATAGTTATTATAAAGGTAAAATACAGTGGAGCAATTTTAAATGTAATAAACAAATTTTATAATCAAAGAAATAGAAATGAAGGATTCGCTGTAGATAAACAAGTTGAAATGGTACAAGGGATTCAGAAATGAGTGTGTGGAGAACATTATTTAATCGCACCTTATCTTTTGAATGACTCTGATTTATCACATCTCTTTATACGATGTATTATTTATTTTAGAATTTATTTTAGTTCCTAATTATTAAACAATGAAAGAGATACCAGAGTTATGCTTGACATTTCTTAATCATATAATATTTGCCCATTGGATAATTACATTATTTTTCTACTAAATGTACAACATCCTATATTATTTATAACGAAATTAATCAAATTAATAAACTGAAATTATCTATAATTAATTATAATTTTGAATTTTTATCTTTTACTTAAATATTTTATATATTAATCATTTAAAATTTAATAAAAAAGAAAAAATTGATAATAATTTATTGAAAATCGAAATTATTCAAAATAAAGAATGATAAAATATATAAATCATATTATTGGTAATATATTTAGATGATTATGAAATTTATATTTATATCAATAAAATAAAAAGATGAAATTAAATAAAAAACTCTTATTCGATATGTATGCTTGATGTCTAAATAAAACTCCTCTCATTTTATGGGGTAAATATTTTTGCATTTTTGGATATATTTTTCATTATAAAATGAAAATAAATATATCCACAATAATAAAAAATTAGATATTTAATATATTGAAGCAGGTATCAAAAAAATATTTGTATTTTTTATTTAAATTTGTCCAAATATTTAAATATTATGATAATAATTCTTGTTAGTTAGATAATCATATTTCGATCATTACATTAATATTTATAATTAAATAATTCTATAAATAAATTAAAAATAGGTGTAATATAGAAAGACAGAATAAAATTTAATAGATAATATTGAAAACAAATTATTTTAAACAACTCTTGATTTAAAAATATAGAATAAAATTTTTCAAATTCAGAATCGATTACTAAATTTGGATTTTTATTTAAAAAAGTAAGTTTAAAATGAAGTAAAATAATTTTTATATATTTAATTTATTTCATTTTTCATAATTAAAAAATTAATTATAAATGTATTATAAATATTATTAGTTTTAATTTTAGAATAGATAGTATAATTGATTCTAAAATTATTATAAAAGTATATATATCAAAATTAATATTATCTTTTATGATAAAAACATAAATATAAATTTGCTAACTTAGTGACCCTCTTGATTTTTTTTTAATTATATAAATTGATAAATACACAAGATTTTTAGAATTATTTATTCATTATTCAAATTATAGGCATTAAGGATTTTGACAATGTTTTATTATTGTAGGAATGATCAAGATTTTTTTGAATATTCATATTGTAGAAATAAATTAATGAACTATGCTATTCATTTATTTTTCAAAATTTTATAATCAAATATTGATTCTTAATGGATTGTAATATAAAGTAAGTAAAAGTGGGGCAAAAGTAACGAATTTTTTCTACACACTTTAGTTAAACATGTTTATCATTCATAAGTTTAAAATTGTTGTATTAGTTTACTTATATATGTTCAATCATATTAATTTTATTATCTGTAAACTAAAACTTTAGCTTGATTATTAAAAATGAAAGTGAATTTCTATTAATTCTGATCATCATAAATATTAAATACTTATTTTTAATTTAAATCTCTTAACTATATATATGTTCTATAATTCATGATTCAAGATCAGAATAAAAAGAAGAACAGAAATTATTGAAAATTTACTTTCAATTTTTGTAAAAATTACTTATCAATAACTAATCATCTTAAAGTTTACATTTTTTAACTTTGATTATAAACTAGATATTACTAACAATAATCAAATAATGATAATATAAGAATAATTAATAGTTATAAGTAATCATATATAAAACTAATTTTATTCATTTTTACTTGTCATAAGTATTTGTCATTACTCTAGTTTTTATCTTTATTCATAATTTTATTTTGTACATATGCATCATTCATGAACTATATATATTTCTACAATTCACTTATTGATTTAAATTTTGATAAATACATTTGATTTGGGAAAATAAATTATAATAAATAAATTAAATAATCAAGATCGTGGCAGTTAACTTTGTCCTAGCCTAGGAAATATGGTATTTTTTTGAAAGAGAATTAAAAATTAGCTGGGCTTTAATATTGGCGGAACCCCTCTATCGCATTCCTGGACCGAGATAACGCAACTTTAATTTTGGCAATAAATTAACTAAAAAAATCATAAAAAATTAAAGTTGCGTTATCTCGGTCCAGGAATGCGATAGAGGGGTTCCGCCAATATTAAAGCCCAGCTAATTTTTAATTCTCTTTCAAAAAAAGTACCATATTTCCTAGGCTAGGACAAAGTTAACTGCCACGATCTTGATTATTTAATTTATTGATTATGATTTATTTTCTCAAATCAAATGTATTCCTACAATATCTATTTTACTTAAATAGCAAGTTTTGTTTATCTAAAAAGTACAGCCTTATTATGATAAATTAGAATGTTTAATATCGATAAATGACGAAATTTAAAAGTCTTATTAAATTTACTAAATTTTAGAGATAAAAACTATGGGTAGAGTTTAAGATGCTTATTGAGTAAAATAATTTAGTGAATATAGGTTTCAGGAGCTTGTTCATTAAATAAATTAAGGGGAAGAGAGGTAGACTTTTGCGTGCAATTAATTACTCTTTCTTTTAAGATTTCATTTTTTGGTTGCCAATCTTAAGAAACAGCAAAAATCGTTTGAAATTCAGGTTCTTAACAACAAAATTTTCTTTTTCGTGACTTATACTTAGCCTTCAAAGAAAACTGTGCCTCTTAAAATCTAAAAGATCTTTCATTAAGTATATTTACTTAAAATCGTGACACATTCTATGAAATAGACATGTCTTTTTATTAACTTCATTATCTATATAAGAGTAATTTGTCTTTACATAACCCTTTTTATCACAACGGTTAAGTAATAACGAATTAAGCATCTTTTTAATATACATATCTTTCATTGATTAATTTATTTAAGTATATTATTAGATAAAGATTTTTAAAACTAATTTGAATATTTTCATTTATTTAATTTAAAGCTTATTAATATTTTAGATTTAATTTAAGTTTATATATTTATTTTTAATTATAAAGCACTTTAAGTATATGATAATTAAAATTAACTTTTTAATTTAAATTATTTCAAAATAACTAATTTTATTGTTGTAATGTTATTACATTTCTAATTTTAATTAAATAATTAATTAAAAATTTAAAGTATATAAAATTTAAGGAAAATTATTTATTAAGATATTAGCCCATGATTCTTGATGAAATTTGATTTTTAACTAAATAAAAAATAATACTAAAATATTATTCAATATCATAAGATATAAGAAGATGTAAAAAGATACAATATTTAATATAATAAAAATCATTGTGTTATATATATAAAATTTAATTAAAATCAATTCAAATTAAAATCTTATAAATACTTTAAATTTAGAATATAAATGAATATAAATATTTAATTTATAATTTCAATCAATTTATAATTACTAACAATATTTGGAAATAAATTATTTCCAACAAATATTTTTTTATTTGTATTCAGCTAATAAATTATATATAAATCAAATATCTTCTTCAATCTTTAAGAGATATCCATCATCAAGAGAAAATAAGTAATCAAACTTGCCAATGACTTAATTTAATTGCTAATAAAATATATTGATTTTAAATAAAATAAATCTTTAAAACGGTAATAATATTGACAATTAAAGAAAGGATAGTGTTAATTATTTTAATATGATTTGTTAGCTATTCTAAAAAATTATTTTATCTTTAAACAATTTTCATTATAATAAATCAAAGTTTCAATTTATATTACTTCAATTTATAAATATGAAAAATTTTAATATTATGTATATTCAAAATGATTTATTTCATTATCTAAGAATTTTCTTATATAATGAAAAATTTCTATTAAAATAAGATATAGATTTTCAATATTTCTTAAGAGAATAATAAATTAACCAATTTTTTTAGAGATTATAAAATTTAATGATTTTAGGCTATTTAACAGCTTTTTTTTTTAAAATTGTTTTAGATTATATTTGTTCTTTTTATGTTAGATAAATAAAGAATAAGTAATTTATTCTTAAATTGTTAATATATTAATTAAATCATTTAATACCAATCAATTAAAAATATTTTGATCATGTGATTTTGAAGATAGCCTTTTTATATATGGCCATATTTTTTTTATTAATCTTTAAGAATTTATATTTTAGTTAAAAATTCATCTGCAAAGACTAGATCTCCTTGATCGATTTATAGTTAAACTTTATTCTTTAATTTTAGAATAACTATAAACATATAATATTATTTAAATAATCTGTTACAATTTATATTTCTTCATTTCCAAAGATTTCAGAAAAAAATTTATTAATATTTTTAAAATTATTTTATCTGGTTAAATTATTTTCAAATTTAAATGAATAAATTACTAGAAAATAACTAATAATATAAAAAAACTATATATAAGGAAGTTATATTTTTTTAAAAAAATAAAAGTTTATTTATAAATTTTAATTATATTCATAAATAATCTTTATTGATTGAATTTAGTGATTAGATTAAATGATTAAATAGTAATTTAATAAAATATAAATGTGATGCTTCTTGCTTTTTATTAGAGTTCATATTATAAATTAATCGAAATAATTAATACTTAAAATAAAATTCTCATCATATCTTGATTTGAAATAATCTAATATGCATTTCAATACTATAAAAAAGTTTAATTTTAAATTTTAATAATTATATATATTAAAATATTTTTTTTAAAATTTACATAATAAAAAATATCAAACATAATTATTTAGTAAGAACATTTCAAATATTTATTTAACTATTAATATTTATTTTGATATTTCTTTTAATAAAAAATAATATTCCTATTACTATGCATTTAAAAATAATACAAAATTAGAGTCTTAGAATAAATATACTCACCATTGTAATAAATTATTCTATCTTTTGATAAAATTTATTTTAATCTCTAAATTAATTAAAAGAATTTAGAAGCATTTAGATTATACAATTAAAACTAATTATGGCAAATTTTAATTTTATAAAATAAATTTGTAATATTAGATATTTCAAAAGAATATTATAAATATTCTAATAATATGATAAAGAATGAATAATTTTATCATTTATAATTCTAAATTAAAAATATTTTTTTGCAAAATTTAAAGTCGTTTTTATGTAGCTGTCTGTTTAAAATTTAATTAATTTGGTTTTAAGCTAAATCATAATAAAATCTATTCATTATAATAAGAAGTCATTATTTAATTCAAAAATTTATTAGTAATAAATATTAGCAATTTATTTATAAAAAAATTATTATAAATATAGTAAAATATGTCAACTTATTATTTAGATATCAACCCAAACCAAACCCAAAAGTATTAATGTTGAGAATTGAAATTATAAATTACCATTTAAAAGGGTGTCCTATATATAGTTCATCGATTTTTTAAACAATTTATTATATTAATTTAAAAAGTTTCGCAAACTTATTTAAAATGATTTAAAAGATATAATGTTTAAAATTGATATTTTCAATAAATCTTAATCTATTTCTACTCAATGATTTAATGAAAATTAAAATATAAAACATATTTGTTACTTACGATTTATCATGATTTGGTGAGGAATTATTTTATATTTAATAAAATATATAATAATATTTATTTAAAATAAAAATTATAATATTTTAAATTATTTTCTTCTTCTTAACAATAATTCCCTATGGAAGAATATGTTAATGCTATAATTAAATTTATTTACACCCATAGTGACCACTCTCTAAGGATCAGACGCTCGGGACGAATGAGACGAGGGCCCTGGAACTTAAGAATCTTCAAAAGCGAAGCGCATAAACTAATCATTTAAATATTTAAATTTATATATTTATAAATTTCATATTTATATAGTTGTATATGATATAAAAGATTAAAAAGGAACATCAACAATATGTTGATCAAATTTATATGATGTCAATTAACTCCTAGTAAAACATTTCTTTAAATAAGTAAGTTGAAATCTGGGATAGAGATATATGAATAAAAAAATTAATGTTTGTTCAAAAAATTTCATTAATTAATTATAATAATTGAAAAAACTTTTTAAGTTATTCTAATAAAGATAAAAATCAAAATTAAAAATTAAGAATTTAAGATGGAATAAATATTACTTAAACGTGTAAAGAAATTTAATTATAGTTTTTGGTTGTGTAAAAATATTAAATAATTATATAAGATTTAAAGAATTATATAGCTTTAGAAAAAATATAATAAAATAAATAAACACTTTCATAAATAATTTTATTGAATTAAATTTATTAACAATTTTATATATTATTAATCTTTGATTAAAATTTGTTTATATAAAATATATTAAAAATCAAGCATTATAAAATTTTCTAATTATTTAACTAATTTGATATTATTTTTATATATTATTCAAAAATACTAATCAAATTTTATGATACATAGAGAATTAGAGAATATTCTCATAATATTTTGATAATTAGATCTTATTGTTTATAAAAATATAGAAAAGAATCACAAAGTGGATCATTGAATAAATACTTTTGAAAAACGCATTTAGATTTTGTTAAAAATACTTAATTAATGAGCATTTATTTGAAAAATACTATAGTCTCACTTAGTTTTAATCATTAAAATAGTTAGGAAAATACAATAATAAATTAATCAAAATTTCAATATATAATCATAAGATTTATGCCAGAATGAACAAATTGGCATCTTAAATTAAGATAAGAGACAATATAAATATAAATTAAAAAATTTCTAGGTTTAAATTCTTAATTTAAATAAATAATTCATGAATAATTTGAATATTATAGACAAGTTTTTTTATTTTATTACATATAATATAAATCTGTGTTTTAATTAAAAATTCTGGTAAAAATTACATTAAATTTTTTATTCTAAAATTAGATAATAAATATTCTTAATTATATATTTTTCTTAATTTCCTTATTATAAAACTCTATTGTTATTCTAAATCAATTCTATAATTGTTTCATTTTGCATACAATTTATGAGTTTTTTTTTAAATTAAAAATTGCATAAATTATTCTTAATGAATGCTCGTAGAAGCCAAGAAAACGAAAAGCCTATCATCTTAAAGAAAAAAATATATTTTTAGGTAATGACTTATAATAAATAAAATAAATATATTGATTATTTTAAGCTAAATATATTAAACTATACTTAAATATTTTATATAAATTCATTTTATTAAAACTTTAAGTTTCCTTTTAAATTTTGATTAATCTTGCAATATATTTTAATTGATATTTTTTTAGTTTATATTAATTATAAATTCTTTTTTATTTTCCTATGAATCACAAAATATAGATTAGCAAAAATAAACATATAAAATAAAATGTTTCATTCTTATATAACCAAGAGATTATATTACTTATATTTTTATATTTAAATTATTTAAATTTAATTATATATTTCCAAAATTAACAATTCTGTTTTAAAGAAAATATGATGAGATAGATAGGTTATATAAAACAATAGATCATAAAACATAAAAATTTAGTAAATAAAACTAAGCTAAGCAAAATAATATTTTTTTTTTTATTTTATTAATTTTTATCATAATATAAACCAATATAATTTTATATTTTTTATATTAAAATATAAACAATTTATTTCTGAATTTTAAAAATAATCAAAGTATTAATAATAAATTATATAAATTAATTTTTAATGCCATATTTTATTTTGAATTATTAAAGTAGCATATGTAAATGAATTAATAAAATAAATATTATATAATATTGTTCATTTTTTAAGTAATAAAGCCTGCTATTTCATTATTTTAAGTAAATTTAAAAGATTAAGAATCAATGATTTAAATTTTACCTAAATAAAGATATAATATCATTTTAAAGTTAAATTTTTCTAAGTAAATAGGCAAGAACTCAAATAAAATATCAAAATTTAGTACACAAAATATCTGAAGGTATAGTAGGAATAATTTGCAGCCAATCAACAATTTGAGCTTAAAGACAACATTCTGAATTAAAAAGAAGAAAGGATATAGTTTTTAGTACTTAATTTAATATACTTTTTGTAAGTTTAAATAAAATTAAACTAAATTTTATTTTTTAAATAATCTAATAATTAAATATATATTATTAAATTTGAAATATAGTAATCGAATAACTAAAGTGTGTGTCTATAAACCACCTCAAATGTTTTATAATTAAAATAATCTATGCAGTTACATATTAATTAAAATTTTAATATATCAGGATTTAGATGATTATCTTTTCCTGTTCAATTAATTAACCAAATTGAATTTAAGCAAGAAAACTTTTTATCATATAAATAAAATTTTAATTTTAGTGAGATAGTATTAAACACAAATATTAGATTTGAAAATAAAAGAGAATTTTATTTATTCGAGGTTAATCAAAATAAAAATATTTGTGTAGACTTTGTAATTTGATTATATCTTTTTACTCTTAATAGTGTAACTAATCAAAAGGAAATAAAATAATTGATAATAAGAATTTAAAATATTTATGTAATGGCATGAATGAAGAAGAAAAAAAGATTATTCTAATGCATTTTCTTAAAAATATAAATTGGACAATAAAATAATCTAACTATCATTGAATCTAATAATATTATAGAATAATATATAGGAGGTTTATTTAAAATTTATTGAAAAAAGTTTATAACATACTTAATTTTATGTGAATTATTTATAATCAAAATTATAGCAAGAGTTTTCATTAAATATCTTATTCTCTACTAAATATAATAGTTATTTAAGTTAACGATTATCAAAAAATAATTATTTCTATCTTATCTTAGCATTAGTTAAGTAGTTCTTTTTTTTAACAAAAACTTTTTGCAGCTAAAATTTATTATTAAATTAATGAGGTAAATGTAAAATAAATAATGAAAAAATGGTAAAAACTCTAACCTTTCTTTAAAACGAAACAATAACAGCATAGATTTCATTAAATATTTTAGGGTTTTAGAGTGCTCCAATCAACTTAGAATATGTATCAATAGCATACTCTCTGCAACTTGAATTAGTATGATTCAAGAATGAATTTGAAAGTGTCTCTGTCAACCAGCAGCACACAGTCCATGCCTAAGGAATATGAACAATAGCACAAGGTAAGCTTGATTTCTGTTCCAATTGTTAATGTTTGGGCAAAAGTGCAGTTGTACCAGAATCAATATTTACCCAGATTTGACCATGATTAAGCAGAAGAGGAGGGAGATCTCTTTTGCCCTCTTGTCCTGCTGATATTTCTGAAACTAGATTTACTTTATCTGGATCAGAATAGAATTGAATTTTTGATGTTGGAGTAAGATGAGCTCCGCTCTTTTTGAACATGATAAGAGTACCAGCTGCTTAGGATTTGACAAATAATATATGAATAAATATTTTCTAACACCACTTGTGTTTTCTGGCATAAGTTCATGAAGAGGCATTAGCTACTGCTTGTTTGAATCATCCTTATTTATAGCAGTGCTAAATTACTTATCATACTATTGACAAATATCCATAACGATTCTATCATTTTTAACTCTCTCAGATAAATTGAACCAATTTAGAGCACACTATTCAACTATACTTTATATAGTTTTGTACTCGCTTGAGCTTTGAGTCTCTTAAGTATTATTTGAGAATGTTTCAATTTTTTAATCTATCAAGTTCTGAATGAGTTTCAATATGTCATCTTGAGATTGTTATGATTTCTAACTTTCTTCACTGATTTAAATCAATTATTCGAATATAATATTCTCACTAACCCTATGCACCATTTCTTAGAGATTTAGATTTTCAGGTTAGGTGCTTGTGGAAATGGTATCTGAATCAATAGCAGTTTCAGTTTTGTTTAGTTTATCTTCTTTATGAGAGGTAAAAGGTATGGCACAAGTTAATTCAGTCATCCAACCGTCGATGGGATTGTCGCAATATTTTTCTTGTACACTCCAACTGATAATAAGAGATTTATATTTTTGAAAAGTGTTAGATATTAGTAATCAATACAAAAACTCTTAGAATAATTACTAAATAATGTCTTAGAGCTAGATATCAAGATTTTAAGATTACTGTTATTATTTCAAAGTAGACTCAAAGTACCTGATTAATGTTTACTTGGCATATACTTTATCAATCATTTAGGTATTTCTCTCAAATGTTTTCTTAAGAGTTTAAATTGTATATCCTACTGATCTTGGAGGAAGTTGAGTTTGGAGATCATTTAAATAACTGATAGGAATCCAAATAGAATGGACTTGCATAGTATCTGGGTCTTGATATTCAGCAAGAATTACATTTGCTCTATAATAGTCACTATAATACTATATTCAAAAGTATAATTAACTCTATTATCCACAGCTTTTATCAAAATCACGATTTCATCTATTCCATAATTGATAATTTTATTCAATAGTGGATAATTGGTATCACCTTAAGAGTTACTTTGGTTCTATTGACTTCCCGCCTGATTACTATTTTGATTAAGTTGTCTTTGTGTTTTGAACTTAGCCAAAGCCCATGTATCAACAATACACTCATCTGCCATTTTAGCAGTCCAATCGTGATTGTCATCTGGAATATTACATCCTTGTGGAAGTTTTCTTTCACACATGGTCATTGCATCATCCAGAGCTCTCATTTGGTCTCCATTTCTCAAATGATGTCTTAGTTGTTCAAAATAAAACTCCATTTCCCAGGGTTTATAGGTGGTTCTTACAAACTCGACAATCTTTGGTATGACACTCTTCTCCCAATGAGCCAAGAGTTTTAATGCAGCTTCACTTTAGTTCCTCTTAGGGATTGGCTCTGGTAAACCCTTCAAATAAGAACTTAGGGGTTGAACAAACTCACTATCAACAAATTGAGTTTATAGATCTTGCTTGAAAGAAGAAATTTGTTTTTGTAGTTCAAGTTATTAAACTACTACTTTTGAGGGATCTTCAATTTTCTCTTCTTCTAAGCTTGATTATATTACTTGAGGGAATTCTCTGATTACAAAGAAATAAAATTCAAAAGCATTAATACAGAAATCATTGTTCTTTATTTCATCTTTATCTATGATTCTTTCCCAAGAGTCAATCAATTGCTTTTCCCAGAATGCTTAACTCTTTTCTTCAACTTCTGACTCGGCATTTGATATCTATCCAAGAAGCTTAATGAAATCTTTCTGTGTTTAACTTTCTGAGTTGTGCCATTGAATTTATGATGTAACTTTCAGTAGTTGCATTAATAAGAATCTGTTTGAAGTTAAATCGCATGAACCCAGTTCGTTCGAGTTTTAATCTTTGTCTTATAATTATTTGTAAACTGAAATTACACTGTTGCAAAGCTTTTCTTAATCGATCAATTTGCTAAGGTCACTGTCAAATGGCCATTGATACTTTTAATGCGTTCTTACTCTATGTGATGGTATCTTTTAGAGTTGTAATGTTTCGTCATCCTCCAAGATTACTGAAATTAATAATTTTAAAAAATTAAGTTTTTATATAAAATTCTCTTCTTTCCTAATCCATCATCAACCACTATGGCATCTACCCATTAGTTATTGATTTCTATTTGAATGTTCTAACCAGTTCTGTAAGGAGCATACCAGCCTCCAATTACTGATAAAATACCATAAGCAAGTTATTTTTCTTATGTACCAAATTCTTTCCAAGTATTCTCACATAATTGTAAGAGTACATTATTCAAGACTCTTATCATATCTTCACCAAATGATTGCTATTGTTACTTCATTTTAAGGAAATTTTACTGCTTGTTAAAATTATCACT
This sequence comes from Oxytricha trifallax, assembly GCA_000711775.1. Taxonomy (NCBI): domain Eukaryota; phylum Ciliophora; class Spirotrichea; order Sporadotrichida; family Oxytrichidae; genus Oxytricha; species Oxytricha trifallax. The sequence continues at coordinate 4,282 of ARYC01003298.1, read as the reverse complement.
TGGAAGAATAATTGTTTTGTTGTTCTATGCAATGTTTTTGGATCTCTAAGCCCCTCTTTTAGGTTTTGTGATCATACTTCTCAAAAGTTAAATGTAGTGCTAAATTATGATTGAAATAGAAGCACCTTATCTTCTAATGGACTATGTAATGACATTTATGAGAAATAAGTGAAAACATTTATTTTAATATGGAAATTTAATCAGCTAAACAGAATACTTATTATAATAATCAAAATATGAATTATAAGAACGTTACTTAGTTTATACAATCTTCTTAAGATAATCGGACATTTTCTTCTAGTTTTCGTTGAATTTCTCTTCTGTTCAGTTCTGCTGCAAATTGTCTGTCTGATGCTAAACCGGCTCTTACTGAGTTGATCCTCTATATAAAATAAAATTTAGATATGTTTTTTGTAACTTACATTTTTTTTGAATGTAACCGCGTCATTAGCGTTGATCTCTATAGGTTTCCATTTCTTAATTATTTATTTAATTTTAATTTATTGATTTCGTAAAATAAATTGTAATTGCATGAGAAACCATCAATTGGATTCTTTTCAAGAGCTTTAAGGCTGGAAGTTTTTGTCTCAACAATAGTTTCATACTTTTAGAAAACTCTTTTTTCTGCTAGTGATACAACAAATTGCTTAGGAGCAATCAATATGGGAGCTCCTGCACCTGGTGGCAGATCTTTGGCCTTCTTAGGTCCTTCGATTGTTTTTACTAAAAGTGGGAAGCATTCTGATACAGATTTTTAGCTTGCCAATTTCTTCTCTTTGTGCTCTTCTTTTATAAATGGATTCATTGGGATAGGTTCGAGTTGGCCCTTGTAAGCTTTTTAAAGCAAAATTGAAAATTCTACTGCTTTATTATATGGAAGTGGTTCAGTTAATCTATAAAATAAAAAATTAAACCTATTTTATGTTTTAGAAAATATTATTTAATTTTAATCAAATAAAATTGTTTAAATGGAGCAGTATATCTATGATGAAGAGTAGCAGCTAAAGATAGAGTATCTTTTTTAAATTATTATAATATTAATTTAATTACAAATTTTTAAGCATTTTATCAAAATCTTTAAGGTGTGCTTGTACCCTTATATTGAAATTACCTTCATTCAATTTTCTGAGTTGTTCTTCTTTTGAGTCTTCTTCTTTGCAATCTTCATGAGTAATTCTAACAATTTCTTAGAATGTCTGATCAACTTTGAATAAACTTAGAGTTTAAATATAGACAGTTGAACTCTGAGAATACGAATAAGTGCCTGGAGGTCCACCTTTGGGTGCACTTTATCCAAATTAGTATCCGTATTTGCTTAAACCACTCTTGGCTCCTTCACCAGAACTTCTCTCTATATTATTTATCGATCTGCTTGGCCTAGCGTCTGGCATTCCTCCTCTGCCACCTCTAAAACCTCCACGACCTCTATAAGTACTTGCTTACTATTGCTGTCTCTACATATTGATTAGTTCTTGCAAATCTATATTTGAGTCTGCTTCTTAAATTTATTGCAAAAGCTTTTGCGCCTAAGACTCATGAGAAACGCCATTCTCTTCCAGCACTTCTTTCTTCTCCTCTTCCTTTACTTTTGGCTTAACTATGATCTCTGAAGGATCTTTGGGTAGATCCTGAGTGAAAGTCGGATACATATTCTCCCAATGATATAAAGCTGTTAGCAAGAAAGAATAATCCTCTTCTGATGAATTCACATTTCCATAAACCACATATAGTTTCTCAGATCCCTCTTTTTTCTCCTCTTCTTAAGCTTCTTTGGTATTGGAAATTCTTTAGCCAATTTTCTTCAAAGTATCAATAAGGAATTAGTTTTAAGATTCTTTGTCGGTTGAGGTATCAATCGTTTCTTTACTCTCATTATCGTTTGACAATGAATAGTGTAATTTGAGCTTCTTAAAATCTACAAACTTAAAGAATAACTTGGCACATTTAATAGTCTATCTCATGACAATTGGAATTTCTGTGTTGTGCATTAAGAAAGCTAAAATTTAAGCACATCTCATTACTTTATCAGAACCCTCACTTAAGAAATAACCTTCCTTGTTAGATTCCTAGTCAGAAATATTAGCTTGTTTAATCACATCCTATTAGATTTATTGGTCATCACTAATCCTAATTACTTCTGACAATAACTTCAAAAGTTAAACTATTTCATCAGATAGTTAGGATCTATTCATTCTCTTGCTAGCTTTTTGCAAATTTTATTACTGGGTCTACTGTTCTTTACTTTCTTCGCTTTTAATTTCAGATGCTTCAGTAGAATTTTACTGTTTAATGCCACACTTAAAAAACCTTTAAACTTTTATATCATTTTGTTTAGTTTTAATAATTAGACCTTATTCGTATAATCATATTTCAAATATAGCTGCTTATTGTTTATTTGATCTTTGATTAATTATTTTTTTATTTTAATGCTAATATTCCTAAAATATACTGATAATTTCTATATAATATTATATTTTTCAATACTTTCTAAAACTTATTAAATCAATTTATAATTCTTAGATATATTTAATTTTCTAAAACACATTATTGTCTGATAACATTTTATAATTGAGTTAGAAATATATTCAAATACTTAATGAGCAATTCGTTGAAATTAAAACAAAATTTAATTAAACAAATATTAATATTTTTAGGGTTTTAACTAATGCTCTAAAATCCCTTTCCTTTTTTTTAAGAATAATAGGGGAATTTATATATTAAAGAAAAAAACTTTCTATAAAATTCATTTTTATTAAATTCAAATTGCCTTTAGAATAAATTTAGGATTTTTAATTTTTAATGAGAAATGTATGCTTAAAATTTATAATACAAATTATTTTTAAAAATATATAATTACTTAGTTTTATTATGAAATTTTATAATAAATTCGTTAAGCACACTTAATATAAAATTCTTTTTTATTCGACATTAATGCCCTAAATTTACCAATAGAGCTTTAATTACTCTACAATGATATCTAAGAGCATCTCTTGAATAATCTTCTAAGTCTCCTGAGCTCTCATCATACTTTTATCAGTCATAAATTAGCTTAGAATCAGTTTGCAGCAGTTGCTGACTGAGAATTGCAGCCTAGTCAAGGATTGCAGTGACACCTTATTAAAGAGAGTGAAACTTGATATGAAAAGCATCAATTAAATAACTGACTTCAAAAAGTCATATATAGCGTCGTAATTTAGCTCTTCTATGCTTTTGCTTTTCTTGGCTTTGACTTCGTGCAATTTTTGGGTTGAGTAGGTTTACCTTATTGATTCCAGAATGTATTCTTTTGTGTAGACGTTGTTTAGTAAAATTCTGATATCATTCAAATTTTGGAGCAGTCTTCTCATCTAATCATAAAGTACAGTTTCATCAAAGTAAAAGTTCTGCTTTGGCTATTCTTTAGTTTAAGTCTTTGGTTATGGCTTCAGTTTTTCTGGTTACACAAGAGATGTTGGTTGCTTTTGTTTAGATTAAGTCGCTTAATCTGTTTATGCTTATTAGATTTTCTTGTATATAAAGAACTGAATGAATTTTTTACTATCAATCACACTACTGAACAATTGCTTTAATAGTTATCTACTATTTTCATTTATTGATTAGGAAAGTTTTTCTCCAGATGTCTCAATTTAGTTCATGACATTATCGTGTAGAGTGATGCTGAGATTTCCCCAAACAAATCTTTAAAATGGTGTGTTTTGTGATAATTAAAGGAGTCTATCTAAAATTTTCATTCCAATAGACCTAAATCCAGCCTTCATTTGATGTGTCAAGAATTTCTGTCTCAATCTACCAGAGTCTATTATTTTGCTTGATTTTGTAAAAGCAACAATCGAGTATAGTGGCGAGCAGAAAGGTGATGTTAGATCTTCTTCTAATAAATCAAGTCCTCCATGCTTGTGTATAATATTGTGTTGCCTATTCCATTGTCTCCATTTTCTGTAGTTATCAATCCAATTTACAATCTCATCATCTTTCATCTTGCTCTGCTCAGCTATCACAGCTTAGGAAACTCCAGCAATTCCATTTAATGATGGTTATATGCCAACTTGCACAGATTGTGATCTCTAAAGACCTAGTGGTTCAAGAGTGTCTGAATCATCATCTCCCTTGAAACTTGATTAATATTTTCCTTAAGAAGTGTTATCAAAGTTTTCGTCAACGCTCATTTGAGAGATTGAATAAGCTTGCATCTAAAAGCGCTTTTAGAGAGTCTTAGTATCAACCTTTATAACTTTACTGTGGTAGTCTACGCTTGGCTTGAGTTCAAAAAGAAACAGGATTC